>CAUYQU010063628.1:0-60432 GCA_963574635.1 Cheracebus regulus | reverse complement strand
GCTGTTCAAGTCTTGCTTATTCAGCCCTCCAGACCCCGCTTTCTGTCTACCTTTTCTTCCGCGCACTCCCCTATTCAGGTTGGGACCCTCTTGCTGGCCAAGAGTCCCCGGCAGACGTGCTGGCCTCTCGGGAACCCAGATGGACGTCCGTCAAAAGAGAAACTGGGACTAAGGGGAAGGTGATTCGGATAAATGGTAGACTTTAAAAAGAAAGCAAAAGAAAGAATAAGAAGAATGGACCATTCTGAGATAAACAATAGATATAGTCAAATGTAGAGATGGGGAATTAAATTAAACCATAAGCTTTTGACTTGTTTTTTGAAGTAATTTTTGTGTCAAAAATCTTCTGTAACGTGTCAGATATAGGAATCAAGACTTACCGAACAGAAGAGAAGAGGCAGTATTGATAAATGGAAAGAACATAAATTTTGGAGTTAAGTAGATCTGTATTCAAACTCTGATTGCTCCTTATGTAACTGGGGAAGGATGGTTTCATACTAAATTTCCTTATCTGTATGATTAAATTAATAATACCTATCATCAAAGTTGTAATCAAGATTAAATAAATTGAGGTTAATACATACATACTGCTTACCAACACTGAATATTACAAATGATTTAATAAACAGTTTTTTGTTAATTAAAATAGTATATAAAAGCTGCCTCACTCTTTATCCTGGTCTCTGCTTTAGTGAGATGACACACAGTGAGAGAGAAAAACAAATGTCAGTAAAATAATCATTAGTCTTGCTTTGAAACATAAGGAGACACAAGTGGATGTGACATCAGAGTATATAGCACAGAGAATAGAAGTACAGAGATACTGAAGCAAAGAAGAACTAAGAATAAACTTTTATATTTAGCTATCATTCATTATGTCATTTATTCAACATCTATTGAGAAACACACACACACACACACATACACACACACACACACAGATACATGCAATGACTGCAAATAAGCAGCTCAGGCCAAAGAAGCAACAAATAAGCAAACCCGCAGTAACTGTATAGTGTGGAAAGTACATGGAACCAGGGAAAGTTAGTTAAATAGGTATTTATTGAGCATTGATTATATGTCAACAGCTGTGCTAGGTGACTGAGCTATAAAGATAAATGGAAACAAGTTTATACTCTCATGAAGGAAAAAAGAAACAAAACAGATTCCAGTGCAATAATAAGTACAATAAGGGAAGAAGCACCTAGCACGGTTTTGGTTTGTAGACAGGAGAAGATAAGTTATGGAGAGGGCAAGCTTCTGGGAATAGTTAATGTCTGAGCTATGGTATGAAGGCTCAATTAATCAGATTTAAAAACATGCTGAAGAAGAAGAGGAAGAGAAGGAAGAGGAGGAGCAGGTGGAAGAAGGAGGAAGAAAAAGGACATTCCAATCAGAATACTGGAGACCAAACTGAAGCTGAAAGATGCATAAGCCTTTTAATAGGCTAGAACATAAGGATTGCTAGGGTTTGGAGGTTGTTTGTCACTGTTAAAATACATGTTGACATTTGATCCCCAATGTGACAGTGTTACAGGGTGAGGCCTAGCAGGAAGAGATTCAGTCATGGTGGCAGATCCCTCAGTGAATGGCTTGGTGCTATTCTCAATATATAGTAAGCTTTTGCTTTGGTGAAATTGGATTAGCTTTTATGGAAATTAATTAGTTCCCATGAGAGTGGGTTGCTATAAAACCAGGATGCCTCTCAAGTTTCGTCTCTTTGTACCTGTTCGCTTCCCCTTTGACCTTCTCCAGCATGTTCTGATGCAGCATGAAAGCCCTACCCAGGATGGGGTCCTTAAACTTCCAAGCCTGTAGAACCATGAACTGAATAAACCTCTTTTCTTTACAAATTACCCAGCTTCAGGTATTCTGTTATAGTAACACAAAACAGACTAAGATCATGGAAGGAAGAATAAGAGATGAGTAGATGAGTCTGAAGTTAGGCAGGTGACAGTTTACATGGCTAATCTATCAGTCTGGAAGCAAGAACTTTATCCAATAGCTGGTAGAGAGCCTATGATATGTTTTTAAGCTTCTGAAAAAGAAAAAAAACAGTATTCCCATCATGAGACAATAAGGGCCTGGTTTATTTTATTGGTAATTGAAATAGAGAAAAAGAAAAGTACCCATTGAAGACATATTTAAAGAAGTTGGTAAGATGCTGGCTGGCAGTGAGCCAGGAGAGAGGAATATAGAATGATGCCCAAAACAGGTAACTTGGTGGATAACGGTACAGGATGTGAGTTAGGGGTGAGAGTAGATACTCAAAATGATACTTTTGGTAGAGCTAGAAAGTGTGGAGTGAGATTAAAGTGTCAAAAAGTGTATAGTACATGTTAAAATAAGGGGAAACAGGTGAAATTCCTGGGACAGGAGATGGAGCAAAGGTATAAATGGGCTGAGATTAGTACCCTAAACTAATCAGGGACAGCAGAGATATGTCAACTCCTCTAGGATTCCTAAACAGAACAGCTTCACAGATCTAAAGGAAGAACCAAGAGAATGACATCCTGAATTTCAAAAAGAGGTAGCATCAAAGAGGGCATAGACACAAATGCTTGGGCTGCATGCAGGAAGAAAAAAAGAAAGGAAAAAAACCCAGCCCACCACAGGACTGAAAAATGACCTCCTGGATTTGGGAAGAAAGGTCTTTTTTTTGCCCTTAAGTAAGACAGATTTTGGTAGCACAGGATTTAAGAAGCCAGACTGCTGTGTGTCAAAAAATGGTTAATAGTGAAGGAAATATTACTAATAATCTAGCAAATGTTGCTAACTATAGGAAATTTTTAATAAGAGTAAAAGGGAACTATTGAGTGATTTGCTAAAAGTACAAATAGGATGAAAGCAAACCTTTTATTTTATACCGGAGGAGGATTAACGATGTCTACAGGCTAAAAAGGAAGGAAAAAAGATAGTGAATAAAAATGTTAAAAATGGAAGTGATACGAATAAAACTGTGCCCTGAAAAAGTCAGGAGAGGTTGAGAGCAACAGCACAGATGGACATCTTGGCCTTGAACAAAAAGTATCATTTACTCTTTGAATTTAAGGAGGAAGGAAAGCCATTGCGGATGCTGTCCCTGTAGCATACATTTGTTTGACAAAAAGCATGTCATGCCTTTAATTTCTCCTTCCAACTTGAGTAAACTATGGTTTAAATAGATTAAAATTTTATTTATGAGTTTATGTTGTGTGGGATTTATGGTGCTGTTTGAAGCTGAAAATCTATGTTCTAAAAATTATAGATCATCTGCCATTAGCTTTTTGAATACTGCTTTCCCCATTCTTTCCTTTATTTCTCATTCTATTTTCCACAACTTTAATATTTCTTCCAGATTTTCTCCCTTTGTCTCTCTGTGCTGCATCCTGAGTTCTATTTTCAGGATGATTTTCCCCCCAGATCTTTCTACTATTCAATTAACAGAATTTTCAGTAGAAATGAATCCAGTCTTAATTTTTACACGTTTTGGTGGATTCTTTTTCAACTGCCTGCACTTTTTGGATAGCGTTCTATTAGTTTGTTTTGTTCCCACTAACCATTTAAAACTTAGAATGAATCTCATAATTGTACTGAGTTCTATTTAATTATTTATTTGATAAGAATGATAAGAATCTTATCATTATTGCTGATAACTCCAATTCACGTTGTAGCTTTCCTTATGTGCTTTATAATTTTGTGAGTTCATTTTTAAAAGCCTTACTTTTTCTGTGAGAATCTTATATGGCCTCAGTCTAGAGTTTATTCCTCCACTGACTATTTGAGCAGAGCAGGATAACTTTTCTATGATAATTTATTGGTTAGGGCCTTCTACAAACATGTAGATGGTATAAATTAAATCACCAAAGTACTGTGAAAAGAAGGCAGAATGGGAATGTTCTCTCTTGCTTTTCTTTCGTCCAGGTCCCAGACATAGACAGACACTTTCTTGCCTCTGCATTTGCTCCCAGGTAGATTTTTTCTATTCATTTAAGTGTCCTTACTTTATACAGCTCCTTCACTTGCACAGATCCATGGCCCATGACCTATTATTTGAAGCCACTCAAATTTAATTCCCTTGTTTACCAAGTTCACAAGGCTATTCTTCCACCTATATTTTCAGGGCAGCCAGATATCAGCTGGAAATTCACCCTGCAGTTGTTCGGTTACTTTCAATGCATTGACTCCTGAGGATTTCCTTCACTTGCCCATAAGCTCAGCTCTTCATTTGAAAGACATGAGCCCTGTGGATGCCCCATTTATAAGAGTTCTGCAGCAAAAAACTTTTCATATTCTCCATTGTCCATATTGCATGAAATGTAAATTCTCATTACTTCTCTGCCTACACTCTCTTTTTAGACATCTCAAACTGTCCCATTGTTTAATTTTATGACTCCAAATTTGTCTTCGGTATCCTCCTCATCACTGGGCTGTAAACCAATGTATCTAATTGTTACTTCTCATTTCCATTTCAAGAGCTCATAAGAATCTGAAATTTAATATGGCCTAAGGAGACATATCTTCTCTCCTTAAATCTTCTTCATGCCTTCTATAAGCTCTTGTTATTTCAGCAAATAGCCTGACCATTTCTTCCCTTATATCTTATATCCCGCCTACCAGAAGGTCGTGTTGGCATCCTCTCCAAAATATATCTGAATGTCCTACCATTTATACTGCAAAAATCTTTATCTATATGTTATAATTATGTATTTTTCTGAATTACCAAAAAAGCCTTCTTCTTAAATGCACCAAAGTCCATCCTTCACTAAGCCCAAGTGATCTCCCTAAAATGTAAGATTATAAAAATGCTTTAATCATATGCCTCTATCACAGCACATTTACAAGCTTTTAGCACATGAGCCCCATCTGCCTCACCAACATTTGTCTCCGTGAATTACCCCTCTCATACAATTCTCTAGCAACACCAGCCTCCATTCTCTTTTCAGGGCATATATAATTTTTATCTACCTCAAGGCTTCCTCTTATGCTTGGAATTCTCTTCCTCAGAACTGCTTAAGACTGCCATGTCTTCATTCAGGTCTCAAAACCAATGTTACTTTCTCAGAGAGGTGACACTGAATGTCCTTGCTAAAGCAAAGTCCTAAACCCTCCCCTTGCCTATTATTCTCTACCACCTTATTCAATTTTATTGTCCTCACAAGAGTATCAATGACATTTTAAATTATATATTTATTAGTTATATAAATTTAAACATTGTCATGAGCATCTCAAACAGTGTCAGACACAAAACAGGTGCTCAGGACACACAAACACACTCGTACAGTTGCTTTTTAAGTCTATGTTTTCTTTAAATATAAGCACATTTAGTCCTAAGTATAAAGTTATATTAGTTTATTAATCATAGTTATAAAGTTATTAAATTGCCATTTGAAAATATTTTAAATGAAGTAAAAATAAAGATATATGAAGCTATTTCTCAGATAAAGCTCTAAAAGATAAAAATCATTAATCTCTATATTATTTTAAGTATTTCCTACAAAGGAAAAAGTTACGTATAGTATACTACAAACGATTCTTTCCTACTGAAAATATTATAGAGCACATAATGTACATCAACAATGTTTCAGATGCTAGGTTAGTCCTTGAGGTTCCAAAAATGGCGGAAAAGAGGGCATAGGGCCTATGTGCAAGCAGTTACAAGATAGTGGGTTTGTAACCAGAAATAAAGGCTGTGCATTTTATCTTTCTAATTTTATATGTAAAACGTCACAAGGCCATATTACTTTGAAGAGAAAAAAAATATTAACAAATGTAGTATCTTATAGAAAGCAGGGTACTTAAAGGGAAACCACAGAACTAAGTTTTTTTACTTATTTGCTTTTTAATCCCAGGTAATCATAGTCAGTATTAGTCAAAATGAGCTGCAGTGCAGAAGCTCTCGCTAGCTCCTTTTTTGCATTTCTTACTGCACTTATTAGGCTACTGTATTAGTATGTTTTCACATTGCTATAACCTGAGGCTGGGCAATTTATGAAGAAATGAGGTTTAATGGACTCATAGTTCTTCAGGCTTAACAGGAAGCATGACTGGGAGGCCTCTGGAAACTTATAATCATGGCAGAAGGCAAAGGGGAGCCAAGCACATCTTAGCATGGCTGAACAGGAGAGGGAGAGAGTGTGAAGGAGGAAATGCCACACACTTTCAAAGAATAGATCTCCTGAGAATTCACTCACTATCATGAGAACAACAAGGGGAAGTGTGCCCACGATTCAATCACCTCCCACCAGCCCATCTCCCAACACGTGGAGATTCAAGATGAGATCTGAGTGGGGACATAGAGCCAACTATATAAAAGTTAAAAAGCATAACTTGAATAATAATTATGTATTTTATTGGGGGCTCATTGAAGGCAGAAAGTTTTCCACATATATATTATAACTTTAGAATCTACCATAATGTCTGTGTACAATATACATTCAATAAATGATTAATAAGTGATTGAACACATTTTAGATGGACTGAATTAACAATTTATGTAACTTAATGTTTGTTTTAAAAGTAACATTTTATTGAAGAACGTTTATACAGAAGACTGTACAAATCAAAAAGTATAGCTCAATTCATTTTTAATGTGAATACACCAGTACCACCCTCATTCAGAATATATTTGTATATATAAATTATTATTTATATATATCATAATAATTATATATATATATATCTATATCTATATATATTACACACGGCCAGTAGAATCTCAGGTGTGTGCTCTCTCAGTCACTACCATCCAATAGGAACTGCAATCCTGACTCCTATGACCATTTTTCCTGTTTCTGAACAAGACCACATAGTATATACAGCCATTTTGTCTTCTTTTATTCAATATTATGTTTCTAAGATTCATTCACATTGCTGTGTGTAGCTGAGATCTGTTCATTCTCACTGCTGCAGATTATTATTTTATGAATATATCTTACCTATTCATTCTTCTCTTTCATGATCATTGTACATTTATCATCTTTTGTGAAGTGACTGTTCAATTCTACAGATTGTTATTTGATTATTTGCTTTTTCTTTAATTTTTAATTATTTTTGTTATTTTATATTCAGCATTATATTTTATATATATGATTTTATTATTTACTAATTTTTCTTCACCAATATTTTGGTTTATCAATTTATCTTCTCAGATATAGCTATTACAAGTATATTTTATCAGTCTGTGGTTTACCTTTTCTCTGGCTTAATGGAATGTTTATTAATCAGTTTTTTTCTCCATGCTGGTATTTATTTTCCTGTTAAAGAAAACTTTACCTGACTCATATTAGTTGATATTTCTCTAGGTCTTCTCAGAATTTTGTATTGTTTTAACTTTCACATTTACAACTATGTTCCAAAAAAAAATAGACTGTTGTTTGTTTGATAGGAAGAGGTAAGAATTGTTTTTTCATAAGGTCGTTTATTCTTTGCTATTTGCTACACTACAGTGGCACACCTGTCATAAACATAGTGAATAGGTCTGATTCTGGACTTTCTACTCATTTCCACTGGTCTCTCTACTCTAGTACCAGTAACGAGTCATTTTACATATTGAGCTCCATTGTGAATTTCGAAAAATGGTATTATAATTTCTGAAGCTTAGTTCTTCAACATTGTTAAATATTTATCCCTCCTTAATTTTCCATACACACTTCAATATCAGCATTTAAGTTTACACATATACACACATGCATATAAACAAAAAATTTGCTAAGAATTTTCTTGAGATTGCATGAACATCTTGATAATAGTGAGTGTTGCAATTCATGGCCAAGGTATTCCCCTCTCTATTGACTGACATGTTCTTTAATTTGCTTCAAAAATGTTATGTAGTCTTCTGGGTAATATTATCAGACACCACCTTGCTAGATTCATTATGTGGATTTGATTTTTCAAAATTATGTTGCAAGAGATATCTTTTAAATTTTATTCCTAATTGATTGCTGTTGGTATCTATTGATATTTCAGTTTTCTAGCTATCTCTACCTTGAACAATACTACAGAGTTTAACAGTTATATAATCTTTTTCACATTTATATATACCACAGAGCTGTTTGTCCCCATAAATAGTAACTTTAAAATTACCTTGGTTATTTTATTGTAAAATAAAATTACATTAGGAGTTTAGTTACAATTGCAATAAGACTTTTAATTTATTTGATTAGAATTTGACATTTGCTCCTAATTGGGTCATATTCAAATTTTTGACATACCCCTCTATTTATTCATTTTTAAAGTACATGTTAATCACATTTGGTACTCCCTTCATAGAAATTTTCTACTTCCTATGTATATCTTCTTAATTGCATTTTGGGTTTAATTTTCTAATGAATGAGGTTTTCCCTTATATTTTCTAAGTAGATATTCATGATTTCATGAAAAACCAAACTATGGGTTAGTTGACGGGGCCATTAACTATAATTTCTTGATTCTGTCCTATCAGATATTGGGGAATTTTTATGTCATACTGATATATAGCCAAGTGTTTTAATTTTTCTATGCAAGTTCTATCTATAAAAATTAAAAATTTTAAGAAACTGAAGGAAAAAATATGAAAATACTTGACTGACAATTTAAAGTACTTCGCATTTTATATCTAACATCTGTCCTAGATAATCTTTCCACAATTTCAGACTCACAAATCAAAGTGATTTCCAGATGCTTACACTTATATTACACCATACACAATCCCAATCAAACATAACAGCATTTACCCTCCAACCTTCCTTCCGTTCATCTACACATTTTTCATTTAATGTCTGGTACCATTATCAAACTAGTTTTTCAAACCTTAACTCATCCAAATACCACTAAAATGACAGCTTTAAAAGGAAAGTCTGATCATATGGCTTCTTTAGTGGACATCTACAGTCTTTAGCCGAATCCAAACACCTTAAAATGATTCATTATCTGGTATGGTAGTTCCTTAGCCTCAATGTTTTCTCCTGATGGCCTGCCACATAAAAACACGTATTTCATGCACACACACACACACATACACACACACACACACACACACACACACACACACACAAGCAAACAGGTCAGATCATGTACTTGCTCTAAGCTCCGGCTACACCAAAAAAGTGTCACTCTGTGAACCCACCACCATCTTATCTGTGCCCCAAAATATTAATAACAGCAATTTTAACATTAGATCTACTATTTGTGATTGTTATTATCAGACTGATAATATCAAGCATATTTGAACATTTACTAAGTGTTGGTTCAATTTAAGTCAGATTAAACTGCAAAAAAATGAGAGGAGGTTAATATTCTTAAGCTGAATACAGAAAGTCAGATTTTGAATTCCAGCTGTGGGACTTTAGGAAAGCTCTTTTTGCTCATTAGAACTCTGAGTTCCTCATTTCTTCCTTGGAAACATATAAGAACTATTTAGGAAAAGTAGAATTCAATAGAGGATGTACAAATATTCAACCTTCCTAGTAATCAAATAAATGGAGTTCAAAACAACATTATCATAACCCAATATGATAAATGAAAACTATCTTCATTCACAGGTGTGTGAGAGGACAGGCTCATGTACTGCACAGCCTTCTGAACAGGATTGTCTTTCTGGAAAGTAGTTGTAGCAATGAAGTGGGAGTTTTAAAAGTATTATACTGAATCAAATTCTATAAAACTATTTTAAATTTTAAAATCCAATATATTGATAAAGATTTCTAAACAACATAATCCACTGTCATAACATTTACAACAAATAGTAAAAATGAGAGCAATCTAAGTAATAGCAATTATTACATAATTATAGTTTTGAATATTGTTTTGAATCTCATGTTCCAATACATAAATGATGTATTTAACAGTTGTTTTATATGGTGAAAAAATCTATTATATCATGCTGGGAATAAGATCAAAACTCACAATTATTCAGTAAGAAGCAAAAAATGTAGCAATAGCTACAATATTATATATTAATAGCTATATTTCTATGAATTGAAACAATGTTAGAGTCTCAATCTCCTTTTGTACTTTCTGTATTTTCCAAATTTCTTACAACAAACGTGTTACAGTCAGCGTGCTAAATAGAGAAGACGTTATTGCTCTTAAGGCACTGGAACTTTTGGTTAAATGGAGCTTTGTTAATTATGGCTTAGGAAACAAACTCATAGTCTAGAGCATATCCAAGAACACAAGTTGAAAAACAGAATCTTCTCATAAATATAAGGTTGCAATGATTAACTCAACTTTACCCTAGGACTCAAAGACTTTCTGCAAATAGTGTTCAGAAGTGAATGGACTACACATGGTTTTAAAAAAAATAACCAAGAATACAAGTGAAAACGGCACTGAAGCATGAGCTGGATAAATAAGAAGCAGAAATAAATTACAAAGACTCTGATATTTAAATGATTAGGGGTAGATTATAATTATTCACACTGTTTAAGAGATAAAAAGATAAGCTTTAAATATCTATGTCAATCAAAAAATCATAAAATGACCTGGCAAATTTGGAAGAAAAGCAAATAAAATTTTAGAAAATGAAAAATTACACTTGTATACATTTGTGATGCAATATATACTTGCCGCATATACATAGATGTGCCAGTTTAAATGTGCAAATAATTAAAATGGATAAAATTATTTGTATACATACATACATGTGATACATATATATATATATATAGTTACCAGTTAGAAACAAGAATATAAGAACTATTTTGATATATGAATTGGTAATTATCTCTTTGTCCTATGTTTTATCTACTCTTCTTTAGGAACACGACTTAGATATATGGTAGACCTGACTCTTGCCTGCAAATCTCTTAATCCCTCTTTCACTTTATTTTACTGATCATTTATTAATTCTCTGTTCAGTACCATGTAATCCACTGTTAGAAATTATCCATTTAATTTTTAACTTCTGGTAAAATTGGGGGATAATTAAATAATTAAGTAATGTCTCAAGATGTTTTCCGGGTAAGATATGCACCATGGAAATCTCCCCCCATAAATAGAGCTGTATTCCCACAGCTTGTGATAGAGCTTGAAAATAGATTTAGTTTGTGGAATACTTTTTGTTCATACATTAAATATGAGAGTTGAAATAAAAAGAGGAGTCAAGAAAACTCATAGATTTCCAAACCAAAAACACTAGTATAGTAGTTGCAGGAAAAATTCAGAGTGAACTGAAGGAGATCATGAGCCTGATAAGACATATGTAAGATCCTCCATAGCTGCAGTTTTGATTACTGCAGTTTTAGTTACCTGTAGACAACTGTGGTCTGAAAAGGTTAAATGGCAAATTGCAGATATAAACAATTCATAAGTTTTAAATTGTGTGCTGCTCTAAGTAGCATGATGAAATCTCATGCTCTCCTGCCCCAGATGTGATAATCCCTTTGTCTAGCATATCAATGCTGTGTATGCTACCTGTCAGTCACTTAGTAGCCAGCTCAGTTATCAGATTGAAACACTGTAGTACATATAGGGTTATAAGTGGTACTATCTGCTGTTTCAGGAATTCACTATGGGTCTTGGAACGTATCTCCCATGGTGAAGGTGGGGGCTACTGTATTTCAAGTCTAAAGTATTTTTGAGTATAAGAGAATATGTCAAAAAAAAGGTGAGATTAGGGTGTGTAAAGCTTCTTATTAGATACCTTTTTAAAATTATTTTGACTTTTCAAAGGGAATCCAGAGTGATTAAAGGCAACACTTTGAATAGAACTGAAATTTTAAGTTAATAAGAATCAAAACACCACCATATCACTCAAGGAACACAAACTGGAGAGATTTATTATATTTAACATATTGGGTTATATTATATAAGAAAAAATGTATTTTTAAATTTACCTTTCATTGATTTTTTCTGTCAGTGTAAGAGTATCAATCTCAAGTTTTTTATTTTCTTCCGTCAGTTGAGTACATGTGAAAGAAATATCTGAATAATCTTTTGCAACATCAGAAAGCTCAATATCCCATGTTTTTTTCTTTAAGAAAAGAAAAGAATTATTCATACATGCATAATTATCAAAAGGAAAACAGCATAAAAATGAAATCATTTTTAGATACATGAGTCAATATTTGGAAATAGAGAATAACGTTCTAAGTAGAAAACAGGAAAAAGTCAACTTACTGCAGCATAAAAACCACTAACTGCTTCCAGATACTGATTTTCATGACTTTTTTTCTTCCAGGTGAGTTGATCATGAACTCTTCTCAAATTTTCCAGCTAACAAAAGAGATATATAGAATATAAGTGAATTGTGTAGCTTTTCATCCTTCTATTAGGGAAAAAATAGATTAATCATGATGAAGTAGAATGTGTTTCAGTTATGCAAAAATTGAAAAACATTAGAAAATTCTGAATCATAATTCATCACATTAAGTTAAAGGAGAAAATAACATAAATATACCAACACTTTGCAAAACAGTCATTTAATAAATTCACTCACTATCTAGTTTTCATAATTTAAAAAACTAGTACGAGAAAAATTATTCAAATATAATATAAACAATAGCAAATACCAAAACAAATTATAAAATGCTGAATGTATCTCATTAGACTCAAGAATAAGGCCATATTGTCTTTTACCACCATTATTAATCATGCTTTGGGAAAGATTAGGTAAACACAATTAAATAATAAAATCAAATATTGCTATTATAATATTGTAATATATAATATTATATATTAAATTGTATGTAATATATAATATAATATATAATATATTGTATTATAATTATATATTATATTATGTTATATAATATAATATTATATATTATATAATAATAATGTACTATATAATATTATATTATAATATATCCTCAACTTCAGATAACATGATTAAATACCTAGAAAAAATAGAATAATTCTGTTTAAAACAAGCATAAATGATTTTGGTAAAATGGATAGATATAAGAATTAGGAAATGAATAGCTTTTATCTATAAAAGTAATAATCTGTTTTTAAAATATGGAAGAAATGCTTGAAAAGTTTTCTCAAAAATATAAATTATTTGAGAACAAATTTGACAAAAAGAAGAAGACCTATATAAAGTAAACAAAAACTATTATTAAGAACCCTAAATCAAGTTTCACATGAAAAGGGTGATTTGTTATAAAAAAAGTTTAATAGAATATAATGTGTGTTCTCCCAACATTAGTATAAAAATATAGCAAAATGGAGTATTCTTTTTTTTAACTGCGTTAAATGAAGTTCATGAGGAAGAAAGGTATCTGAGACTAGCCAAAAGGTACTGAAAAATAAAATATTGGAAACTTGCTACCAGATACTAAAACATACTATAATACCACTATATTAAAGCAACATTTATTTTCCTAATCATAATAAAGACCAGAGGGAAAAATTAGAGGCCAGAAATAAATTCGAATGAATATTTTTAAAAAATGATATCTGAATTCAGTGAGAAAGAAGTTATTTAATTAATAAAATTGGAATAATGTGAAATCTCTGTTTAAAAAAATTCAAAGTAGTCTCTATATCTCACATCTAACTCATATAATAACAAAAGTAACGTTTCAGATGAATAAAAGTCTAAATGCAAACACAGAACAGTTCAAATTAGAATAATCAATAAGATTTCATTTGTATAATCTTGGGCTAAAGGAGAGTATCACCTTGCCGAGTAAATCAAGAGATCTGTTGATGGGTTTTGGCAGCACATTTTATAATAGTATGTGGCAAAAAACACCAAATACAAAATTTAAATGAAAAAGACCATGAAAAAAATGTAAAATAAAAAGCTAGCACTCCCAGATTATGTCTTTGCAGAGACATCAATGAAACAGTGAAGCAGGAATCTCTGAAAACTCCCTCCTGTATAAATGCAATGAAAACAAACTGGCAAAAAAAAATGTCAAATCAGCCTGTCAGCATTTGAAATTAGCCCAAGGCTTGTAACAATCTAGGGAGCACTGATTTAATAAAAATAGCCTAGTCTTAGTAAGCAGAGTGCGGTTTGTGGTGTTTCACCTTCTAGTTCTTCTCTTCAGCTCCACAGAAGCCTCAAATAATAATTTATGGTGAAAAGCAGCCGTCTGGCAGCCACCAGAGAGAGCAGAATCAGGCTAGAACACTTTCAAAGCCTCATTCTCAAAATATTATCTTTATTTGACCTCTCTGGTGGTTTTTATGGAAACTTCCACTTGCAAGGATGTCTGCATTTGATTTGATACAGAGTTCACCAGCACAAACACTCTTACCCAGAAAAGCTTTTTCCCCAGATCATGGTTGTCCAAAAAAATTACAGGCAATTGATTAACTTTGTGGCCACCTGAGACAGTGGCTAAAAATTGGAACAGCAGACTAACTAATAAACTGAAAAGGGCAAACTGATGAAATTAAATCCATAGTAGTTTTGCAAAGCTCCAACATATTCCTGGGAATGTAGAAGGCTGCAAATATCCAGGGATGTGTGAAAGTCCAGGGTATTCACATGTTCTGGAAATACCTGAGAAGCCATTTAACCTCTCCTCACCTGCTGATCTTGAGGCTCTTTGAAAAGCAAGAAACAGTAACAACAGCAAAACAATACTAAGGTAGAGTTGTCAAGTGCCTGGTTGTTTATTGAAGGTAAACCTAAACAAGCACACAGAACATTTCTCCAAAGACAAAAAGAAGTTGTTTTCAGATTTTTTTTAAGGATTATTATCCAATGATTAACAGGCCCTAAGCCGAAAAGAGACTTCAGGGGCTGCACATGACAAAGAAAGCAGACTTCACCAAATTACGTCAGAAAGTTCATTAAACAAAAGACAACAAAAATGAAATTACTGCCTCAGCAAACAACAGGAACAAATCCTGAGGAGAAGCGAAAATATAACGTCCAGTAAAAATGCATTATATTTAAAATGTCCAGATTTCAACAACAATTAAAAATGAGACATTCAAAGAATTAAGTAAGTAGAGACTATACAGAATAAAAAAGTAATCAATAGAAATTGTGTCAGAGGGAAACTAGACATTTTATTTATTAATCCATTCAGCTATTTTAAATATGTTCAAGGATCTAAAGAACTAAAGCAAAGCATTAAAATAATGTTTTAGCAAATAAAAACTGATATAAATTATTTTAAAAACTCAATTAGAAATTCTACAGTTGAAAAGTACAATAACTGAACTAAAATTTTTTGCTATCTGGGCTCAACAGCAGATTTGAGTACGCAGAAGAAAGAATCAGCAAACCTGAAGATAAGTCAACTGAGATTATCTAGACTGAAGAATAGAAAGAAAAAAATAATGTGAAGTGAACAGAGCTTCATAGTTGTGTGACATACCATGAAATATACCAATATACATACAAAAGTTAAAGTAGTCGAAGAAGAAAAGAGAGCCAGGAGGCAGAAAGTATATTCAAAATGACTGAAAACTTCCAAAATCTGGTTTAAAAACATTAATTTACACATTCAGGAAGCTCAAGAAATTTCAGTTGTAAAAACTCAAAGATATATACTTGAGATACATCACAATCAAACTGTCAAAGGTCAAAGACAGAGAATCCTCGAAACAGCAAGAGAGAAGTAAAACTTCACATGCAAAGGATCTCCAATATGATTAACAGATAATTTCTCGGTCAAAACAATGGGAACCAGAAGGTATATACAAGCATACACAGAATATAGAAAGAAAAGAAAAGTACCAAGAATCCTGTATCAAGCAAAACCATAACTTAAACAATAGAGATATTAGGACATTCCCAGATAATCAAATATTGAGATAAACCTGTTCTAGAAGAAATACTAAAGGGAATCCTTCAGATTGAGATGAAAAGAATGATAGACAGTAATTTGAATCCACATGAAGAAGTAAAGACAACAAGTAGTCATAACTATATGGGTAAATATTTAAAAAGTATAAATGCATTACTTTGTAACCCTTTTTTCTTACCTAATTTAAAAGACAATTGCATAAAGCCATAGTTGTAAATCTCTGTTGATAGTCACACAATGTATAAAGATATAATTTATACAATATCAAGACAAACAAATGAAAAAGGAAAGAAAGCTATAGAGCAGAAAAAAATTGTATACTATTGAAATTGTTAGTATTAATTCAAAATAATGTTTTGTAAGTCAGATTGTGAATTCCACTCTCAGAGCAATTGCTAGGAAAATAATTCAAAAATATATAGTAGTGGTATATAAAAGAAGGCAATAATGAAGAAATCGAGAAAATATAAAGACATAAGACACAGAGAAAATAAGTAGCAGAATAGCAAATACAAATCCTACCTTATAGGTAATTATAGTAAATGTAAATAAATTAAACCCTTTAATTAAAGTATAGAGATTGACAGAATGAATTTGAAATAAATGGTCCTAGCATATATTGTTCATAAAAGACACATTTGAGATCAAAGACACAAATGTATTGAAAGGAAAATACTGGAAAAAGAAATTCCATGCAAACAGTAACCATGTTAAAGAAATGTCATGCAAACAATAACCATGTTAGAGCTGAAAAGGCTAGATAAATATCAAACTAAATAGACCTTAGAATAAAAATTGCTAGAACAAACAAAGGACATTTTATAATAATAGAAGCATCAATCAAGACATAACAATCACAAACATCAGTCTACCCAACAACAAAACCTCAAAATACATGAAACAAAAACTGACAGAACTAAAGAGAGAAATAGAAGATTTAACAAAAAATAGACTTTGTATACACTTTCAATCATGAATAAGACCACTATACAGAAGATCAACAAGGAAAGAGAAGACTTCAACAATATTAAACAGCAAACAGACCTAATAAACATCTACAGATAACTTCATCCAATAGCAGAATACATATTCTTCTCAAATGTACATGGAACATTCTCTAGGAGAGATCATAGGTTATAGCATAAAACAACTCACATTAAATTTGAAAAGACTGAAGTTATGCAAAGTGCTCTCCAGCCACAATGGGATGAAATTATAAATCAATAGCAAAAGGAAATTTGGAAATTCAAAACATATAGACATTAAACAATATGTTTCTTGATAACCAACAAGTATAAGAAGAAATCTTAACAACGATTAGAAAATATTTTGACATGAATGAGAATGAATGTACAACATATTGAAACTTATTGGGTGAACTTATAGCACTGCTTTAAAGGAAATGTCTAGCTCTAAGTGCCTACATTAAAGTAGTTCATATGTCAGTAACCTAACTTTACACCTAAGAGAAACAGAAAAAGGAAAAAAGAAAAAACTAAACCTTAAGCAAGTTAAAGAATAAAAATTAATTAAAAAAAAAACCTACAGTGGGAAAAATATGAATTATAATACACACAAAAAAATTGAAAGAATAAAATCAAAAGTTTGTTCTTTGGAAAGTTCAAGAAAATTGATAAAATACTACATACACTGACCAAGAAAAAAGATAGAAGATTCAAATTACTAAAATCAGATATTAAAGAGGGAATATTGCTATGAACCTTCAAAAAGTGATGACAGAATACTATAAAACATGTTATGCCAACAAATTAAACAACATGAAATGAATAAATTCCTAAAAAGAAACCACCTATGAAAACGTATTCAAGAAGAAACAGAAAATCTGAATAAGTCTCTAACAAGCAAATAGACTGAATTAATAATCAAAAAACTTCTCATAAAGATAAGCCAGGACCAAATTGCTTTATTGGTGAATTCTACTAGATTTTGTAAAAGCTGAATCAACATAAGTCTTTCACAAAATCTTCCAAAAAATAGAAATGAAATGTACACTTACCCACTTATTCTATGAGGCAGTCTCTCTGTGATAGCAAATCCTGACAAGACATCACAAGAAATAAAAAGTACAGAATGATATCTCTTGTGAAAATAGACACAAAAATCCTTAACAAAATAGTTGCTGGATCCAGCAACATATAGAAAGGATTATACACCGTGATCAAGTGAGGTTTATCTAGAAATGCAAGGTTGGTTTAACATGTAAAATCAGTAAATGTAATAAACACCATATTAATATAATAAAAGACAAAGCAATTTCATTATTTCTATGAATGTAGAAAAATCATTTTACATAATTCTATACTCTTTTGTAATTAAAAAAAAAATTTAGTGAACTAACAATAAAGGGAAATTTTCTTATTCTGTTAGAGTGTACCTGTGAAAACCAACATCATACTTGATGAAAAGTGGATAATACCACTAATATCAGAAAGAATGGAATATTTGCTCCCCTATCTTTTTTAACATTATATTTGATGTTCTAACTAAAATGATTAGGCAAGAAAAAGAAATAAACGTTTTCAGATCGAGAATATAAAAGTAAACATCTGTGTTTGCAGAAAAAAGGATTTGTGTATAGAAAATCCTAAATAATTTATTTTTAAAAACTATAGAGTCTAATGAACAATTTTGCAACTTGCAGGATACAAAGACAACACAAACATTGACAGTATTTCAATACACAAGAAATAAGGAAGATAAAAATGAAATTATAAAAATTTTATTTGTATATCAAAATGCTTGTACAAGTGAAAATTACAACATATAATTAAGAGGAATTAAACAGGCCTAAATGAAAAGATACCTGTATCTATGGATTTAAACACTTAATATTATTAAGATGACAATGCTCGCCTCATTGAGTAACAAAACTTGTTTTGTAGTATTGGCATAAGGAAAGACATATAAATCAATGGAATAAATCTGAGAATGCAAAAATTAACCAATAGTACTTTAATCACCAATTAATTTTAACAACAGTGTCTAGATAATTCAATGAGAAAAAAATAGTGTTTTCAAAAAATACTGCTGGTAATACTGAATATCCACGTACAAAAAAAAAAAAAGAATTTGGACTTCTACTTCATACCATAAACAAAATTAACTAAACTTATATTAAAAAATATTAATGTAATAGTCCAAACTACATAAATCTTAGAAGAAAAAATAGATATAAATTCTTGAGACTTTGGGTTAGGCAATGATTTCTCAAATACGATACTTAAAGCATAGGCTGCCAAAGATAAAATAGATAAATAAGACTCCATCAAAATTACAAACTTTTAGTTTTTAAACATTTTAATATCTTCTGCTTCAAGTATACTTACAAGAAAGTGAAACAACATGACATGGAGTGGAAGAAAATATTTTCAAACAATCTATCTGATGAGTGTCTAATATCCAAACTACAGAAAGAATACCTACAAATCAATAAAAAGTAAAAAAAAAAAGAAAAAAAAACACCTGAATATAAAATGGACAAAAGATTTGGATAGACATTTCTCCAAAGCAGATATACAAATGACAGACACAGGAAAAGTCACTTTCCATTATTAGTGATTATGGAAATGCAAATCAAATACCACTATATACCCATTAAGGATGGCTTTATTTAAAGAGGGGGCGGGGGAAAGAACAGATAATATTGATTGTTGCTGAGAATATGTTAGAATTGAAACCCTTAAAAATCACTTTTGGTAATGTAAAATATTGTAGTAACTTTGGAAAACAATTTGGCAGTTCCTCAAAATATTAAACATAGAACTATCACATGACCTGGCAATTCCACTCTTAGATATATAACCAAGGAAAATGAAACATATTATGCAAAAACTTGTAGTAAATGTTAAGAGTGGCATTATTCTTAACAGTCAAAAAAAGTGGAAACAGCCAAAAGTCTACTAAAGAATGGATCAACAAAATGTAATATATTTCGAAAATAGAAACCACTGAGTCATAAAAAGGAATAAAGTACTGACAAACTCTACAACATAAATGACCCTTGAAAACATTATCTAGCCTCAGGTAGGTCTGATGCAAAAAATTACTATATATTTTACAAATCAAACAATTGTCAATCTCTAGAAGCAGGTTTGCAAAGTATTTTTCAATGGAAAAAATCAAAAAATAAACATGAAAATTTAGTGCCTAAGGGTCAAAATTAATGAGTTACATCACTATGTCTTTGATAAGTGCTTATGGAAGGCTTACTAAATAAAGTTATGAATCAATCATGAGCACACCTTAAGTTGCATGTGTAATTCTTGCAATCAGCAACTTTGGGATAAGTAAAATTACTTTAGCCCTGGCCTAAGTAATAAGATCCATGGAGTCACTAGTATTATGTCCTTAATCCTTTCCTAATATAAATGATAATATACAACTTCAAAAATATTAATCTTTGGAATATCTAAAATCACTATGTCATTAATGGAAATCTTTGCATTGAAAACTAAATTTAAATGTCTAGTAAGAAAAAGTGTATTTACTCTGTTAATCAGGCAGAAACATGAAAATTAACACTCTTTTAACCAACAATTAGGTTGGTATAATTTAAAAATACCTACCATTCCAGGAAAAATGAGAGAAATCATACATTTGTATTGCTCCTAATATATACATATATGTGCATATGTATACATATGTTTTAGAAAATATTTCAGCAATATTTATTCTGTAAAACATACTTAGTTCTAACATAACAATTCAACTTTTGAGAATCCCATAGAAAGAACCTATTCATAACAACCACAAATATAAAGTTATTCATTTTAATATTGTCTATAGTGGTTAATAACTATATTCAATCTGAATTTATTTAAAAGGTAAATAATTGAATAAGTTGTCATTGAGGTGAATAACGTTTACTGGTCAGTAAACCTCCATTTCACTTTTTCTAATGGGCTTTCTTGGGTGGCAAAGCCTAGGAAAATAAAAAAGAACAGAAAGGAAGGTAGGAATACAAAGATGAGGGAGGGAAGGAAGGGAAGAAGGGAGGGAGGGAAAGGAGAGAGGGAAGGGAAAGGAGGAAGGAGAGAGGGAGAGAGGGGTTTCTAGTTTCATTTGGAAGGAGGAAAGGGAAGGGCAGGGAAGGGAGAGGGAGAGAGGGAGGGAGGGAGGGGTTTCCATGTTTCCTTGTTGAAAGAGTTTAGGATGCAAATTGGTTTCAACAGATAAGGGATTTAGTCATGTATATTATAGAAAGTGAAAGGTAAAGGCCTTCTTTGTGATTTCTGTTTGCTTCTGGCTTAGTTCAGTTTTGTATGTGTTCTCTCTACTGGCAAGTAAGGTCATGAGGACTTGAGCTAAGTTTGAGCTGCTTGTAGCTGAGTTGTAGTACCCAACTTCCAGCTATGGATATTGAGGCACTGTAGAATTGGCAGCAGTGGTTAATGCTTCCAGACCCCAGCTTCCTGATCCTAGAGTATGGACAGGCTGAATACTGTGGCTTTTGAACTCAAGAGGTCCAAAGACAGCCTCAGATGCTGTAGCTTCTATGCTCAATTTGGAAAACATTTTTGGATGTCCAGCCTAGAGCATTTTCTGCCAGCTTTGCAAATTTGTTGGTATCTAAATTTTTTTCCTACCTAAAATAGAGGGATTTCTGTTTCCTGCACTGTACCTTGATGGATATTATGGCATGTTCTTAGAATGTAATATTAATTGCTGTTTAAAAGAATGTATTAGATTCATGTCTAATAACCTTGATGTATATCCACAATATATTTTATGTAAAAGAGCAAGATTACTAAATGTGTATATAGGACAAAACTGCTTTTGCAGTTGAAATAACATTTGCAGATGAAATAACAGCATTTGTATCAGCTTTTGTAAAAATCAGATAGCAAAAACAAATAATACAGATACATATACAGACATATAACCTAATATATACTTATAGAAGCATAGGCTAATATGTGAAAGATGACACATTATACTGGTAACATTGACTATTTCATGGGGAATCAGAAATGAGAAGACAGTAGGAGATACAATTAATTACTAAATTTATAGATCTATTTATTTTATACCATTCATATCAGTGGATATGTTACTTAATAACATTTAAGAAGCATTTAAGTTAAGAAACACTTTATCTTCATATCTCATTGTATTATAAATTGTTGGACCATTAACAAAATGTAAATCACTGCTAATAGTTGTGAATAAAAATAATGGAAATATCTAGGTGGGAAAAATTGTTCAGCACAACTCTGTCTCTGAGGAAAGAGCCTGTGTAACATTTAATATAAACAGTCACTTAGCAATATTAGAACTTCACAGAGTCATGCTTTAAAGGTGGTATATTCTTAATATATGCAAATCAAACAAGATTAAATACAAAAATACTAACAAAACTAAATTATTAAATTCTTAAATGATAAAAATAATTTATCATTCATATAAATCATAAATTATGTTGTTTAGATGAATTTGAAGACTTTTACATATATTCTTCTTTAATCAATACTTTAATGCCTAAATTTTTCTTTCAGATTACTAACAAGTCAAATTAACAAATATCCATTTTTTTCAGTCCAGAAAATAGAATCTCAAAAAGATGTAACAAAGAGGTCACAACTAGAACACGGAGGAGAAAGCTGAGTCCAACTCTCTGTGCTAGCCTCTGACACAACATTTGAAATAAACTGCTTTAAAAATGTTTAAACCCATTAGACACCAGAGAAATGCAAATTTAAAACCATGGTCCTCCAGAAAGACTAAAATTAAAAATAAATACTGGCCAGGTGCTGTGACACACACCTGTAATCTCAACACTTTGGGAGGGCTGGGCAGGAGGATTACTTCAAACCAGGAGTTTAAAACCTGCCTGGGCAATATAGCAAGATCCCATCTCTACCAAAAAAAAAAAAAAAAAAAAAAAATCAGGTGTGCACCTATAGTTCCAGCTACTTGGGAGGTTGAGGTGGAAGGATGGCTTGAACACAGGAGTTCAAAGTTATAGTGAGCTGTGATTTTGCCACTGTACTGTAAACTGGGCAACAGAACAAGACTCTGTTTCTAAAGTAAGTAAGCAAGTAAATAAATAAATAAATAAATAAGCAAGTTAATAAATAAATAAAAGACAATAGTAGATGGTAGCATTAATCTAAAGCTGCACCATTCAGGCATGATGGTGGCAGTGGAAAAATAAATAACTGACTGGGAAAACTTTTTGGCATTGTCTACTAAAGCTGAACATGTATATTCTTTTGGCCCAGAAATTCACAAAATAAATGAATGTTTCATTTTAATAAGTAAATGCATTTCAGTGCATATTTCAAATGTTGTTACCTGAAAAGCTGGAAGGAGTGAATTATAAACTGAAATTGGAAAGAATGCAGGTTATACAGCAGTTCCACATCTGAAGTACAATTTTAGGACAATTAAACTTCAGATACTTACCAGACATTTAAGTGGACATTAAGAGTTGGCAGTTGGATATACAAGATTTATTCTAAAAGACCAAGCACTGGGGTTCTCAAATGTTTGGAGTGTGAGGAGATATAAAGAAACCAGTAGAGGGAATTGAGAACAAGAATCCAGAAAAGCAGCAAAACACATGAAGAATATGTTCTGGAAGCCAAAAAAAAAGATTCCAAGGCTAAAGGTATAATCCACTTGGTAAAGTGACCTGTGTAAGTTAATTAAGATGAGGACAAAAGAATAATGATTAGATTTAGCAACATGGAAATCACTGGTGACCTAAATCAGAGATATTTTGGTTTAATGGTGATGGTAAAAAGAAAATTGGAGTGTGTTAAGAAAGGATGGGAGATATAAGGGTCAAGCAAGATTTATTCCAACAATTCAAGGTTCAAATTAGAAAATCCATTAATTTAATTCACTATATTATAGATAGTGAGAGAAATATTGCTTCTTCCTAGAGGCAGAAGAGGTTCTTGAGAAAATTCAATACCCATTCCCAATTTTAAAAACTACTCAATACATTGAAACTGACAATACTTTCCTAACATGATAAAATGTATATTGAATCTTAAAGCCTGCATGATATTTAAGGGAATAAAAAAACTAGTAGTAATCCCATTATGAACTGGGCATGGTAAGGATACCACTTATTTCCACTGCTATTTAACATTGTATTAGAAGTATTGACCAATGTAATTAGATAAAAAATAATGATTAAAGACATAAGAATTAATAAAAATTAATATCTCTAATTGCAGATGAAATAACAGCATTCTTGGAAATCCCCAGATAAACAATGATGAAAGTAACATAAATAATTTTAAAAATTAGCAAATTAGTATAATAAAAATTATCATTATTTACTTCATAAACCAAATATAACTGGTTAGAAGAATTAATAAAAGAGAAATACCACAACTAGAAATACAAAAAATAATTTAAGAATACACTTTTCAAAATCTTGCAAATTCTATATGAGGAAACCTTTTAAAAACACTCCTGACATAAAATGCAATTGAACGATTGGAATAGTATCATCTTATTGACTTAAAATAATGTCTATTTATTATCTCATGTCTGTATAAGTCAGAATGCTATTGAGCTAGGTCAGTATTCTGCTTAGGATCTCACAGGCTGAAATGAAGGTTTCAGTTGGCCTGGGCTCTCCTTTAGAGGCTCAGGGGGATAAACCATTTCTACTCTCATTAAAGTTGTAATCTAATTAGGGTTGCAGGCAGAATGTATTATCTTTTCACAGTTTCTATGTGGCCCCCTCTATTTTCAAGTCAGAAATGGCTGGCTTAGTGTTTCTCATGCTTTAGAACTCTCTGACTCTACATTTCTCTGACTTGTTCTGCTGCCAGCCAAGAGAAAGTTCTACTTTTAAAGACTCATGTAATTACCATTACAATCCCGGATAATTTCCCAATCTAATGGCACTGATTATAAACATGATTACATCTACAAAATCCTTCTGCCCATGTAACCTGGGATATTTACAAGCCTGACATGAAGGGCACAAATTATGAAAGCCTAGATTCTGCATACCATACTACACTCCTAGGCCCCATGATCCACAGCCCACTCATGCAAAATAACATTCACCTCCTTTGAGTGTGCCCACAAATCTCCAACCAAAGGCCAAACTTGCATCTAAATGTTATTATCTCTAATGTCCAAAATCTCATCATCTAAATCAGGTACAGATGAAACTACATAGATTTAATACATCCTGGGAAAAAGCCCTTTTTTTTTTTTTTGGACCTCTGAAACTAAAGAAGAAATTACGACAGTCCAATGATCCTAAAATACACACACACACACACACACACACACACACACACACACATATATATATTTGCTTCATAAGAAGCCAAATCCACCATTTTTTAAAAAGATAATCACTTCTCTATTTTTGGCTACAGTGAAATTGTTGAGGAGTAACACCCTTAAGTTTCCTTGATGCCCTCTTGTTTAAGGAGCCTATAAATCCACCCTTCTAGAAGTAACTTCAGTTAAAATTGATGGAATAGTATTTTTATATTATACTTAAACACACAAAAAAATTCACATTTATATATAGAATATAGGTTTTACTCTATCATATACAAAACCAACACAACAGCTAGAAAGTGAATGAATTTACCAACCTTCTAGCATTTTATCCTTTAGAGAATATCACTATAAGCAACCAATATTGACAATATTTAATAAACAGAAATTATCTCTAAGGGCAGACTGTGAAGCACAAGAAATCTGCTGGACAATATGGAAAGATAATATTTACAAAATTATAATGGATAGATTCATCTAAGAGTTAATCATATGGCACCAAATGTATATAAAAGTACAGTTGATTTAAAATATATGCTATTTATTGCAATGAGAGTAACTTTTCTTAGCTCTCCATTTCATTTAAATCAATTATAAAAATTGCAAAATCTATCTCTTTCACAATACAACAATTATTAAAGACACAATAAAGCAATTTTTATCTTAAGAAATAAATAATTTAAATCATAAATTATATTGAAGGAAAGACACCTCTATATTTAAACAATATACTCACCAACAGTTATTATGTAGTTTTGGTTATATTTAAAGTGATGTTCAAAAATTATTTTATATTCAAAGAGACAATGCCAATACCAACATCTAAATTATACAATTAAAGGGTGAATACTGTACAAAATTGTGAACCAGTTGCCATACAAGATGCAACAGACAATGCAACAAGTCTCCTAACCCCACAGAATTAATGTTATGAAATTTAATTCTTAAAAATGTCTTCTTAAAAGTGAATTGAAAAAGGGTAAAGTTAAGATTGTAAGGATTTTGGAAAATGTGAAAATACTGGCAAATTATTTAAGCTTTGGCAGAATGCTAAGGTATATCATTTTTCCCTGTGCTTCTGGTACTACTGTACAATATAATTCAACTTTCATTATTTGTTACCACAATATCATTTTGCTTAAAATGAGTAGTTATGTTCAATTTAAAAGTTTTAGAGATATTTATTACAGCTTTGTTTATAATACTTAAAAATCAAAACACACCTAACGTCCAATGACAGGGGTTTAAGAAGCTCTAAAAAGAGAGAGGGCAAGATGGCCAACTAGGTGCAGACAAGTGGGACAGCTCTCTTGGAGGGACTATCTCAGTGCTTTTAACAGATCTTCGGAGGGAAGGCACCAAGAGTGGACACAGAAGCTGGGGTGAAGTGGGAGAAAGCTGGGAACCCTGCAAGGGCTAACGCATCCCAAGACTCATTTTTGAACCACAACAGCTCCGGAGGAATGGCTGAATTGAACTGGCAAAGAGCAACCTGCTATTGGCAAGGGCCTCTGAAACTCCAGCAGGAAGAGCACCTTCGACCACCATGGACACTTGAGGTGGCAAGGAGAGCCTCTTCAAGAAGTGGTAAGGGCAGCAAGCCAGCTGATGTGGAGCCAGAGGGTTTGGTGTGAGAGTGTCTATAGTGGATAGAGCACAGCTAGAGATGTCCATACCTCTAGGCTCGACTTTCTCCTGTGAAAGACTTCAGCCCTAAGGGAACTGTTGGACCTGATCTCTGCAAGCTGGTCCTGCACAGCAGATGGGACTGGTCTGACCTGTGGACTCCTTAGTCTCCGGGCCTCTCCCCAGGCCCCAGCCTGGCTATACCTGCTTATAGGGCAGTCTCAGGTGGGGCCCACAGCATAGCTTCTGTGTGGGTGAAACACATCTAACAAGTAGAGAGGTCCAGTGAGAGGGCTCCTATGTCCACACACCAGCCCACAGGCTCTCTCTCCATACTTCAGCTTTCCCTGGGCCCACAGCAACTCACAACATCACTACCCTGGCACATATCTGCACAGGAGAGTTTTGCTTTACTTGCCCCACCAGCTGGGAGTGCAGCTGGACCCTCAACACCTTTGCTGATGGCCAGCTCTGCTAATCGCCATTGCAGAGTCTCAGAGGGCCCAGAGCCAACAAGCCCCACCCCTGCCAGTGCCCTGCCCTTGTGCTAACACTGTGCAGAGAACAGGGGACCCTCCCACACCCTGAATGATCACTTCTGCTTGCAGGACACAGAGAAGGCACCCAGACCTGGTGGGGCCAGCACTCTGGCCCCAAACCACCACCTCCTCCAATGCAACCACACACAGAGTTTCCAGCGGGGGCCCCCTTCCCCTATTTCCTAACCAGCTGCATTGCCTCTGCCACTGTGGTGAAGGTTGGCAGGGAGGGAGACACCCTTGCATCCACTTGCACTCTGCTACAGCTGCTGCAACTTGGCTTCCCCAGCGCAGGCCAAAACTTGAGCCAAGAACAAAATCAGGACCCAATACAAGTCCTCCCAGTCTAGGAGTTGGGAGCTGAGCACTGGCCCCCTTAAATCTCCCAGAAATGAAGCCAGTCAGCTGAATCCACTTTATATCACAGTCAAACCCCCAAAGTCATCAACTGGATAAAAGAAAAAATTATAAAAACATCTGAAGGTAAGCAACCTCAAAAACTGAAGGTAGATATGCTCGCAAAGATGAGAAAGAACCATCACAAGAATGCTGAAAACCCAAAAAGCCAGAGTGCCTTCTTTCCTCCAAATACCACATTACCTTTCCAGCAAGGCATCGGAACTGGGCTAAGACAGTTGAAATAATAGAAATAGAATTCAGAATATGCATAGGAGTGAAGATCATTGAGCTACAAAATTATATTGGAGCTCAATGCAAGGAAGCTAAAAATCATGACAAAACTATTCAGGACCTGACTGACAAAATAGCTACTATAGAAAAAAAAACTGCCTAGCCATATGCAGAAGATTGAAACTGGACCTCTTCCTTACACCACATATAAAAATTAAATCAAGATGGATTAGAGACTCAAATGTAAAACCCCAAACTATAAAAACCCTGGAAGACAACCTAGGCAATACCATTCAGGACATAGGCACAGGCAAAGATTTCATGACCATGATGCCAAAAGCAATTGCCACAAAACCAAAAATGGACAAATGGGACCTAATTAAACTAAACAGCTTTGGCAGAGCAAAAGAAAGTATCAACAGAGTAAACAGACAACTTACAGAATGGGAGCAAATTTTTGCAAACTATGCATCTAACAAAGGTCTGATATCTAGCATTTATAAGGATTAAACAAATTTACAACAGAAAACCAAGTAACTCCATTAAAAAGTGGGCATAAGACATGAGCAGACACTTTTAAAAAGACTTACATGTGACCAAGAGTCATATGAAAAAAAAGCTCAATATCACCGATCATTAGAAAAATGCAAACCAAAACCACAATGAGATACCATCTCACACCAGACAGAATGGCGATTACTAAAAAGCCCAAGATAACAGATGCTGGTGAGATTGTGAAGAAAAAAGAATGCTTATACACTGTTGGTGGGATTGTAAATTAGTTCAACCATTGTGGATGACAGTGTAGTGATTCCACAGAGACCTGAAGGCACTAATACCATTCAATCTGGCAATCCCATTACTGGGTGTATACCCAAAGTCATATAAATCATTCTATTAAAAGACACATGCATACGTATGTTCATAGCAGCACTATTCACAAAAGCAAAAACATGGAATCAAACTAAATGCCCATCAGTGTTAGACCTGACAAAGAAAATGTGGTACATATACACCATGGAATACTATGTAGCCAAAAAGAAAACAAGACTATGTATTTTGCAGGGACATGGTGGAAGCTGGAGGCTATTATCCTTAGCAAACTAATGCAGGAACAGAAAACCAAATGCTGCATGTTCTCATTTATAAGTGGGAGCTAAATGATGAGAACACATGGATACATAGAGGAGAAGAACACACACTGGGGCCTTTTAGAGGGTGGAGGGTGGGAGGAGGAAGAGTATCACGAAAAATAACTAATGGGTTATTTAATATCTGGGTGACAAAATAACCTGTACAACAAACCCCCATGACACAAGGTTACTTATATAACAAACCTACAAATGTATCCCTGAATATAAAAGTTAAAAAAAGAAACTCTAAAGACTTTAAAATTACATTGTAACATATAAGATGATACTGAAATCAATTTTTATGTCATGAAAGAAGAAACATGCCATCAATTACTGCATGCATATGATAATATCATTATATATTATAAGGCCTGTGTATTTATATATAAAAAAAATTAACAGTGACTACATCTGGATGGTGATACAGATCAATATTTTTTTATTCACTTGAGTGTATCTTAAACTTTGAGGAATGAGCATTAAGTATTTGTGCCTTTCAAAATATGCCTTAAAATAACTTTATATCATAGTTTGTATAATGAATCCCATCAGATTTTCTGAGGGTTGTATGGAAGAAAACAGGATCCATTAATAGCAATTGCAGCAGAGTTTGTGGGGGAGATCCTAACTGGAATAATCTGACATGAGAATGCAAGGAGAGAAACTGAAGACAGTGAATACAGAAATGACTTTAAAAGAGTTTTCCACAAAGAATATCAGGAAATGCAACTGTACTGTAGCTCCTGGGGAAAGAATTCCCCACCCCCATCCCCCACCCCCACATAAACATTAAACATGCAAAACAGGGAAGTGAAAAGTAAAAGAATAAGACTAAAGAAAAAAGAAAACAAATTGTACCAGTAAAAGTACATATTAACACATTAAAAGTTGGAAAATTATAAAATTATTCAATCCAATAATCATTTCTTTTTAAATAAATACAATTATTCAAAATGTATAAATCTAATGTAAAAAGTGAAAATACATATACAATTAGAAATAACATAACAGCAAAACTGTAAGCAAGCGTTCTATGTCATGCTATGGTAATATATTTGAAAATCTTAATCCCTTTAGATTATTTCCTAGGCCATTAAAAAATTAAACATTAACCTCAGGAAGAAATACATAGCCTGATAGCACAATTATGTTATTAAATAAAACACTGGCCCATGAAAAAGAAAATAATAATTCAAACAATGAAAAAAAATCACCAAGGTGTTCTATCGAATTTTCATGAAAAAGTTATTTAAATATGTATTAATTCTTTAGGTAACAAGAATGGAAGAAAAGTTTCAAAATTCATTTTATAAAGCTGGCATAATCCTGATAAGAACATCTATCAAATATAGTGCACAAATTGAGAACACCGGAATACAGACTCACTTATGAATATGGATGTAAAATCTTAAATAAAATCCTTGCAAATCAAACTCAGCAGTAAATTAAAAGAACAATAAACCATAACCAAGTAGAGTTCATCTAATGAATTTAAAAATGGTTAAATATTAATATCATCTCAATAGGTCAAATGAGAAACTAAAATAATCTTCTCAGCATTTTCTATAAATGAACATCTATTCCTATACAAACTGCTTTTATAATCAGAGTATATTTTTAAAATCGTTAGCATGGTCACTAGTATATATCGAAATCAGCATTTAGATAACATTAAGCACTTCTTTCAAATAAAAGATAGTAAAAGCCAATTTCACAGATGTCATTTAATAGTTTATATATATGCCACACAAAATATACATATAAGTACTAAAATCCTACTATTTATAAAATTAGCAATGTGTATTTTTCTAAATGTCATCATATTTTACCTACAAAACACATATATGAATAATGTGTAATTGAACACTACTGTTTTCATAGTACAAAAATTGGGGTTGTAGTTTGACACTTAATAGCTTTGTGTCTGTGAGAAAATCACTCAGCCTCTCTAGGCTGGTTTTCTATTTGATAAATTGCTAGTATTAGAAATAATTATTGTCTTATCTATTTTTAAGAAGGAATTTGCTTAATTTGAAAATTTTTGAGGCAAATGTTTAAATCAAAAGGCATATTTGAATGGGTATTTTGTGGTGTTTAGATCCATACTGTATAATATACATGCCAATAAGTTAGATAATGAAAACTAGCTTTCTATGAACAGAAACAATATTCAAAAATTATGAAAATACAAACTAATATATAAAAGGAATCCACTTGTATACAACCTTTATATGAAAACTAAGTTACTAAAAAATAATTTTGTGTGCTAATGTGGTTGTCAATAAAATATAAAAGTCAGAAATATTTCTAACTCTTTAAAAGTCATTTTTATTATCAATTGATAAAATCAGATATAAATGCCTTTTTATATTACAATAAACTAAATGTTGCAGATAACGAAATTATTTTCTTTTAAAAAAATGCTGAACCTTGGGAGTAGACTATAAAGTAACCATGGGAAAAGGATTTATAGAAACTTTTTTCTTTTACATTTTAAAACGATTTGATCTCAACATTATTTTAATGCACTTAACCAATTACAAGATGTTTTCTGGGTTACAAAAGCCATTATTTTTAGAAATGAAAAGGAAACTATGTGTTTTCATAGATCCAACAACACAAATTTGAGAAAGTGTATGTTAATGAGGTAAAGACTCTAAATTGACAGCACAAAATGCCTTGAAATATTTTTTTAAATCATTTTAAGTTGTATGTGCGATTAGGCAGCACAAATCTTTAATTTTTCTCTTGAACTGGGAAGTTTCAATTGCATACCAAAAAATAATGCAAGGCAATAATAATGCACATCATTGCATTTAATTGAGTGCTTAACATGCATTCTTTGAAAATCTAGCTTAAAGGTTTTATAACGATCAACATGCAGAAAAAATAATATATCTAAATTTCATAATTTTCTCATCTCTTCTAGAATGTATGATAGTTTCCAAATGATTTCTATAATTAAAAACTATCACTAACTTTATAAATATATACCCAATTTCTCATAAAAAATAACATTATATTGCCAGAAGTGGTAACTCACACCTGTAATCCTAGCACTTTGGGAGGTCAAGGTGGGTGGATCATCTGAGGTCAGGAGTTCTAGCCTGGACAACATGGCGAAACTCTATCTCTACCAAAAATATAAAAATTAGTTGGGTGTGGTGGCAAACACCTATAAACACAGCTTCTCAGGAGGCTGAGGTGGGAGAACCACTTAAACCCAGGCAGCAGAGGTTACAGTGAGCCCAGATTGTGCCACTGTACTCCAGCATGGGCAATTGAGAGAGACGCTGTTTCAAAAACTAATAATTACATAACATTTAGTTATGACATCAAATTGAGGAGGGCCGGCATTTTTATTTCAGAGATAATCAAAGAAATAATAACCTAATTATAGTTTAACTGAATTAATGTTCCCTTTTTGAAAATGTTATTAATGGTGATCATTTTATAGATATAGACAAATTTCAGCATGATTATTAAACTGAAGTGGTAACTATTTGTCAACAGTATATAATACTTTTAAAATTTTTATTGACTATGCTATACTTCCCTGGTGCTTAGAGTAATCCCTAGGAAAGCTACAGGCATTCTTTTAAATTATAGAAAATTATGTGAATGGCTACACTCTACAGTCTACATTACCAGGCTCTTTACAGGCTCACAAGGTATAGGATTTTTCCCTGCATTTTCCTTCCTTTCCCTTCCCCTCCCCTCCCCTCCCCTCCCGTCCCCTACTTCCTCCTCCTCCTCCTCCTCCTCCTCCGCCTCCTCCTCTTCTTCTTTCTTTCATTTTTCCTTTCCTTTTTCCTTCCTTCCTTCCTTCCTTCCACTTATTCCTTGATTCACTCACTTATTCAACAAGCATTTATTGTCTAATATGGGAAAGGCATTGGACAAATTACAGAGACAAAACAAGAGTCACAATGCATCTCCTGTCCTTAAAAGCCTTACAGTCTAAGAAGTAGGCAACTAATCATTAATTTCAATAGAGTGTTAAAAGTGCTGGCATAAGGGTAAACACAGAATGTAGTTAGAGTTCAAAGCAGAAGGAACAATATTAAAAGATGGTTTCACCAAGGATTTTCTTCCTTCCAAGTTGAGGTTTAAAACAAGAGAATTCAGATAGGATCGAGAGAATGAACAGAGTCAAACAGACGTTATATCATGAGGGAACAGTATTTATGAAGAGCTGGAAGAATGAAAACGTGGTACATTCTGTTGTCCTTAGGCTGTTTCAGGTGGTTAGAGTACAGAGTCAGAGGGAAAGTGGGAACAAGAAAGAGGCTGGAGACAGAAACAGGGCAAATGTACAGAAACTTGTACTACTATCTATTCAAGATCAGGTTCTTCCTACCCATCGACACCCTTTCTTCTTCCCCTACATTTGAGCCAGTGTTTTTGGTTTAGTGAGTTGGTTTTTTAAAAAATTTATTTATTATACTTTAAGTTCTAGGGTACATGTGCAGAACATGCAGGTTTGTTACATAGGTATACATGTGCCATGGTGGTTTGCTGCCTCCATCACCCTGTCATCTACATTAGGTATTTCTCCTAATGCTATCCCTACCCAATCCCCACCCCATGCTAGCCCTCCCCTAGCCACTCACCCGCAACAGGCCCCAGTGTGTGATGTTCCCCTCCCTGTGTCCATGTGTTCTCATTGCTCAACACCCACTTATGAGTGAGAACATGAGGTGTTTGGTTTTCTGTTCTTGTGTCAATTTGCTGAAAATGATGGTTTCCAGCTTCATCCATGTCCCTGAAAATTTTGTTTTTGTTTTTATTTAGTGTTTTCAGCCTTGTCTATTTCTGGATGCTTCTCTCTTGCCTATGCAGCCATGTAAGTCATTCTCATATGAATTCAGATTAATTTTTCTAAACTGCATGAATGAGAACAAAATTAAGACATTTAAAAATGAAAATAAAAATTAAAAAAAAAAACACAAAATTTTGAGAATCTCAAATCTTGAACCGTATGGAGGCAGTTTGCAGAAGGTAGAGTTTAATAATAATTTAAAAACAATGGCTGGGAGAGGTGGCTCATGCATGTAATCCCAGCACTTTGGAAGGCTAGGTGGGTGGATCACCTGAGGTCAGGAGTTTGAGACCAGCCTTGCCAACATGGTGAAACTCCGTCTCTAGTAAAAAATACAAAAATTAGCTGGTGTGGTGGCACACACTGTAATCCCAGCTACTGGGGAGGCTGAGACAGGAGAATCACTTGAACCTGGGAGGCAGAGGTTGCTGTGAGCCAAGATCACGCCAGGGCACTCCAGCCCTGGTGACAGTGTGAGACTACCATCTCAAGAAATATTGAAAACAACAACAACGATGAAACTTTTTTAAAAAAAAGATAAAAGCAATGTCAATTAGGAAAGTCTAATGAGCAGATAGAGTTGTGTCCAAAATATTAACCTGGGAATAAATATAAATAAACATTTATTGTGTAAGTGAATAATAAATTGTCTTAATAAGGAAATTAATAAATAAGATACACATAAAATGATGGAAGATTGAATATATGCCAGGAGAAGATCACAAAATCCCTAAACTGCTCAGGAAGAAGTTAAAGATATTGATTATACTTAACATCTGTCAGGTGAAATATGCATTCCACAACTTTATTAATAATTCATAACTTCAAACCTTGCAAATAAGAGCATAATAAATAAGCTCAACATTAATCATTCTAAACTGGGTTTCATCTAAAAATATGGCTTCATAAAGCAAAAATTAGGAAAAATGAAAAAAGTAATCTAAGTTCCTGAGATATTTTAATTCATCTCTTACAGTAATTGATACATGAGTCAGAAAATAAATTGGAAGCATTAAAGATTTAAATAACACGATTAGCACAGATGGCCAAATCAATCTATTTAGAATTGTATCCCCAAATCAGAGAAAATATTTTTGTCAAATGAAATATTTATGCAAATTTCCCATATATTAGAACATCAATTAAACCTTAATATATTTTAAACTATTTCTACCATATAGACTAATTTTATAAACCTATCAGGATCACATTACCAATCAATTTTTAAAAATAACTTTAACATTAGATGAAGATGGAAGGGTTAATTGTCTCATCACTGTCTGATTTTGCAAAGACACAGTTTGCCTTTTGGAAAGTTCCAAGAACACTGATCAAGGTTCAATTTCGCAAAACTACTCAAATAAACAGAGATAGATCATGAGTATGTTTAGAAATCCTTATCATAAAGATTTGATTCCTTCCCCAATTAATCCATGAGTGGATATAGTTTCGACCAAAATTACAACAAAAATTTTTAAGGAAATTAACCAGATAATCCTGAAACCTATATGGAAAGGCAAGAGTCAAGAAAAGCCTAGAACTCATTTGGAAATAAAAGATCAGAGGATTCACCATCATAGATAATTAACACCCATTACGTAATTTTAATGATGCCGAAGTGAAGCGTTCAGATGAAAACAGTCAAATAGATCAAAGTAAAAAGTGAATGGAAAAAGATCCACACAAACATAGAGACCTAGTATGTGACAGAGACAGCACTAATAAATATATAATGAAAATCCAACAGTAAATTATTGGAACAATTTGTTTTCTATACTATAAAAAAATGTAACTGGAGCCTCGCATCACATTACACCCATACATTAATTTCATATTAATAATGCATTACATCTGGCAAGTAAAATATGCATTCTAAAAATTATAAAAATAGTTTTTTCTTTCCAAACTTGTAAAGAGAAGGCAAATTGAGAAAAATAATCCTCCATTTTGAACATTCTAAATATAGTTTCATCTAAAACTATCACATAAATATGAAAAGCAGAATTCAGAAACATTGAGAATGAAATATCAGAAAATATTTGTATAATATCAGGGATGAGAAAATTTCTTAATCAAGTTCAGAAAAGGAAAAAGCACAAAGGAATGTATTTATATCTCATACTACATTAAACTGAAATGTCTCTTCATCAGAAGTTACCATAAAGAAAGGAAAAAAGACTGGATAAATATATTTTTAACATTTGTAACTAGAAAATATTTAGCATCCATCAGTGAGATGACACTCAGTATATAGGAGGAACATCATGAGCAGGTTTTCACAGAAAAGGAAATACAAATCATCCCCCAAAAGTCATTAAAATATGCTCAGTTCCATTAATAACTAATAACAAACCATAACAAGATACAATTTAAAAAGCCTTATAATATAGAAGAATATCTTTAGGTAGTAATGCTAATTGGTATAAAATTCATATATTATTTCCTTGTACTATACTATCATTTATTTTATCTATTATTTTCTTTTACAACAGTGAATGAGATATGGCAGAAAAAGAAAGCTTCATCTTCGGGAAAGATGAGTTATAATGAAAGGTCAGGTGCTTCCAAGCAGGAGCATACTGCTGATTTTAGAGATGAAGGGAATCAACAGTTAGGGAATGCAGGCAGCCTCTAAAACTGAGTATGATCTCAGGCTGACAGGTGCCAAGGAAACAAAGGCTTCAGTTCTCAAATTATAAGAATTAAATCATATCAAAACTGAACACCTCAGTTAGTATGGGTACTATCAAAAAGACAAAAATAATAAATGCTGTTGAAGAGGCAGAGAAAGGGACTCTTAAATATTGTTGGTGGGACTATAAATGAATACAGACACTATAGAGTGGAAATCATAGCAGTATGGAGATTCCTCAAAAAAAAAAATAAAGAACACTAAAAAGAGAATTACATATGATCCAACAATCCCACTGCTGGTTATATATCCAAAGGAAAAGGAATCAGTATTTCAAAAAGATATCTGTACCTTCATGTTTATTGCAGGACTATTCATAAAACCTAAGATATGAAATCAACCTGTATCCATCAATGGATGAGTAGGTAAGAAAATGTGATACTCGACCAAATACTATTCAGCAATAAAAAGAAATGAATTCCTGTTATTTGCAGCAACATGGATGGAACAGGAGGGCATTATGTCAAGTGAAATATGCCTGGCACAGAAAGATGAATACCATATGTTCTCATTCATACATGGAAGCTAAACAGGTTGATCTCACAGAAGCAGACAGTAGAATAGTGATAACTAGAGACTAGAAAGGGTAAGGGTTGGGGGCCTAGAGAGACCTTGGATAAGAGACAAAAAATTACAGCTTACTAAGGGAAGTAAGTTTTAGTGTTCTTTAGCACTGTAGAGTGACTACCGTTAACAACAATTCATTTTATATTTTCAATGAGGATCTTCAAAATCCTCTAAAGAGGAAGCTTTTGAAGGTTACCAGCACAAAGAAATGCTGAATGTCACCCTAATTTGATCATTACACATTGTATACAGGTATCAAAATATCATATTAGACCCCCTATAAAAATGTACAATTATTATGGGTAAATTAAAACAAAAACTAAAGAAACCTAAAAACAGTGTTATAATGGAGTCTCCAGACAGAAATGCCAGGCTATTAACACCCTGATTTTAGTCTTGCCAGACCTGGGGCAGAGCAGCCACGTGAGCCATACTGTGCCCAGATTTCTGACTTAGGAAAAGGTTGAGATAATAAATGGGTGCTCTCTCAAGTTGCTAAAATTGTGGTAATTTGTTAGGCAGCAATAGAAAACTAATATAGGCAAATTGGCTTAATAGAGAAAACTGGCCAATTGCTATTTAACTATTGACAAAGAGAAAGCTTTATTATTTATAACTCAAAACTAAAATCAGTATTTTTAAATATAAAAAACTCACCTTTTTTGATAGAGAATTTAATTCATTTGTTGATGACTTTGTTTTCCTTATTACTTCAGTCACTTCCTCTTCCTTCTCCTCAATATCAATATTCACACTTATCACTGATGAAGAGTAATGACCAAATAGTTTGTTAAGTCGATCTATCTCTCTCCTAGGGAAAAAAAAACAGTTTATTTTAATCACATTGAAAGAAAAATTATATTTTCAATGATACTTAGGCCAGGCTTGGTGGTTCACGCCTTCAATCCCAGCATTTTGGGAGGCCAAGGTGGCAGATTGCTTGAGTCCAGGAGTTCAAGACCAGCCTGGGCAACATGGAGAGACAAAGTCTTTTCAAAAATAAAAAATTAACAGGCCATGGTGGCACATGCCTGTAGTCCCATCTACTCAGGAGCCTGAGGTAGGAGGATTCATTGAGCCCAGGAGGTTGAGGCTGTAGTGAGCTGTGATGGATCCACTGTACTCCAGCCTGGGGTGACAGAGTGAGACCCTGTCTCAAAAAAATTAAATAAATAAAAAAGTAAATAAATTATACTTAAATTTGCTTTGACTTAACAGTATGAATAAATGGAAATCCATCCCAAAGTAACTTGACAATTCCAAAAAACTACTACTTAGATATTAAGTAAATAGTGAGAAAAAAAGTCATCAATAGTACTGTTTCCAAGGGAAAACATAATTGAGAGAAAAATCAATTATAAGTGCTTTCAATTAAACTGTCTTTGAATTTGATTTCAGGTAAGATATTTATGCACTTTTAATTCAGAAGTTAGGTAATACAGGGATGGAAAGGTAAAAAGGAAAAGATGAAGAAAGAAGAGAAGAGGAGGCAGCAGTGAAAAGACCATGCACTTACAGCTTTCACAGCCTTAGAGATAAAGGAAATTGTAGCTTAAGAAAACATGGGGCTTTTTAAAAAGCAGTAATAAGGAGTTATTAGTTCCTATATGACCCTCCACAGTCCCTTATCTAATATAGTAGATAGAAACCATATTCCAAATATAAAATTATCTTTACATATGGTTATGGTGTTTAATGTAGCAAAAAATCACAGTGAGAAAATGATAAAATTACTATTTTCCTAAAACGTCAGCAAATAATACAGATAATTGCAACTTTTAAAAGACACCTGAAACAAAATAGTAGACTAGGAGATTTATTTGAAACCCATATAAGAGCAAAAGATTTATATGTAATAAACTCATACAAGTCAATACGTAATAGAAAAATTATTCAATTGACAAAGGTGCAGAGAATATGAACAGAAAATTCATGAAAAAATGAGTGCCAATCACCAATAAATATATGCTATGCTTAATAAATTGGTCCTGATTCTTATGTACCAACCTTGATTCCAGCAGTATAGACAAATGAAACTGAAATCTACAATCTCACTATAGAAATGAAAATTAAAAGAACAAATAAATAGGGGAAAACAAGATTCTTTACACTTCCATGTCTGCAGAGTATAGGCTTACCTACCAGAATTCTAGAAAGCAGTTAGGCAATAAGAGTTAGGTAGACTCAGGATTCAAAATGTATAAGTTTGGTTAAGTTTCCTTTTTTTGAACCTGATTTTTCTTCTTTCAGTGTCATCTATTGCCTTTAGTTCAGAGAATACACTATAGACTTTTGCCTGAGTGACAGAGAATTGCCCACTGTCATGCAATTTGGGAGTTATTTATTTTAGTGGTTCATTTATTCCCATTTCTTGATGAAGTTGATGCCACTAATTCCTCAGCCTTTTGAGGATTTTCCAGAGAATGAATTTATACTATGCTTGTCTCTACTGCTAATATAAATTTTTATCATTGTTACATTAGCTAAATCAGAGTAAATTTAGAATAAAATGGGAAGAATCACTCTACCTGTTGTTAAAAATTACCATGCAAACTCTGCAATCAAGAAAGTGTGATTTTGGCAGAGGGATAGATAAACAGATCAATGAAATGGTCATAGAGGACCCAGAATAGAGCTATACAAATATGTCGAACTGATTTTTGACAATGTTACAAAATCAATTTAATGAAAGCAATTTAACATATGGTGATGAAACAATTGCATATTCATAGGCAAAAAAGTGAAGCTCAAGCTAAATACCACATTTTACACACAATGTAACTAAAAATGGTTTATATAACTAAATATAAATTGTAAACCTATGATATTTTTAGCAAAAAATTTCTTTGTGATAGGATTAGGGCAAGATTTTTTGTGTATGACACCAAGCACATGATGAATAAAAGAAAAAAGTGATAAGTAGAATTTTAGAAAAATTAAGAACTTCTGCATTTTAAACACACTCAAAGACAAAAAGACAAGATTTTACTAAAACATAGAATATATTTGCATATTACATATCTGATTAAAAACCTTGTATTTTCAAAATTAAAGAATTTTCTATGCACAACTATAAGAAAACAAACATTACAATGGGAAAATGGCAAAATACTTGACCAGACACTGTATGAAAGAGAGAATGCAATAACAATTAAGCACATAAAAAGATGTACATCACAATTTGCCACCAGGGAAATGCAAATTAAAACCATAATGAGATATCACTACAAACCTACTAGTCTAGGCTGAAATTGTTATTTTTTTAAAATAGTGTTCTCATGTAGAGAAACTGGATCTCTCATATATTGCTGGCATTCAGATAAAGTGGTACAGTCATTCTGGAAGACCAGTTTGGCCGTTTTTTATAAAATTAAATGTATACTTAACATACATCCCAGAAATCACACTCTTTGATATTTATCCCAGAGAATAAAAAATTATGTTCACAGAAAGATGTCTATGCGAATATCCATGGCAACTTCGTTCACAGTAGCAAGTAACTGGAAACCAACTAAATGTCCCTCAAAGGGCAGATGGTTTGAAAAGCTCTGGTACACCCATACAATGGAGTCCCATTCAGTAATAAAAAAGGAATGAACTCTTAACATCTTCAACAACACAGATTTGATCTCAAGTTCATTATGCTTAATAAAAAAGCTCAAATCAAAAGATAAATGTTATAGGATTTCATTTATATAGCACTCTTTAAATAGCAAGATTAGAGATGGAGAAAATAATAGGGGTTGTCAGGAGACAGAGAATGGACACTGGGTGTTAATAAAACGGGTAGCATAAGGAATGAAACTAGTCTATATTCTGATTGTGGTGGTAGTTACCTAATCTATATGAGACAAAAAGGCATATAACAATAAACACACAAACACATACATGAAAACATGTAAAAAAATCATGAAATAATTAGGCTTGTCTCAATTTCCTGGTTTTAACACTGACAACAAGTACAGTAAATACAATACAAGATACTCCCATTGGAAGAAGTTGGGGAAGGGTACACAGGACTCTAAGTCTAAACTCCTATGAGTCTATAATTGTTTATGAATAAACATTTAAAAAGCAAAATATTAGATGTCACAGACTTGCATACTTATCAAGACTGATATAACACACAGAAAATATGAATACAATATATTTGTTAAAGAAATCAGTCTATAATTAAACAGTTCCCCTTCCCCAAAAACATGCACAAATCCAGGCACAGGTCACATATATATTACTTCAGAAAAAATATCAAGAAAGACATTTAGCTAAGCAATTATAAGCATGATAGCAAAATGTGAAAAGAGAAAATTACACGACATTAACTTTTAAGATCGTAAATAAAATTATCCTAAACAAAGATTAGCAAATTGAATCACAGATCTATCCAAAAGACAATACAGTATGAACAAGTGGATTTATTCTAAAACTGCCATGTTTCTCTTAACATTTGAAAATTAATTTAATTTGCCACATTAACAAAATAAAGAAAAAGTACAATCATCTTAATAAATGTAACAGATAATAATATTTAAAACTCATTTATTAATTCTATTCAGGCCAACTAGGAATAAAAGGAAAATTTAATTAATATAGCAAATAGTATATGCAGAAAACCTACTTCTATTATAGTAATTAATGGTGAAATATTGAACTGCTTCCCATTTGAGATTGAGAAAAAGGATTTTATCATTAGCCCTTTTATTCAACAATTAATAAAATATTTAGCTAGGAATATGAGACAAGAAAAGGAAGTAAAATATATAAAAGCAATGGCAACAAAAGCCAAAATAGACAAATAAGATCTAATTAAAGAGCTTCTGCACAGCAAAATAAACTATCATTGGCCTGAACAGGCAACCTACAGAATGGGAGAACACTTTTGCAATCTGTACCTCTGACAAAGGGTTAATATCCAAAATCTACAAAGAACTTAAACAAATTTACAAGAAAAAACAATCTGTCAAAAAGTGGGCAAAGGATATAAACAGACCCTTCTCAAAAGAAGATATTTATGTAGCCAAAAACATATGAAAAAAAGCTCATCACTGGTCATTAGAGAAATGCAAATCAAAACTACATTGAGATACCATTTCATGCTAGTTAGAATGGTGATCATTAAAAAGTCAGGGAACAACAGATGCTAGAGAGGATGTGGAGAAATAGGAACACTTCTACACTGTTGGTGGGAGTGTAAACTAGTTCAACCATTGTGGAAGACAGTATGGGGATTCCTCAAGGATCCAGAACTAGAAATACGATTTGACCCAGAAATCCCATTACTGGGTATATATACCAAAGGATTATAAGTCATTCTACAATAAAGACACATGCACACGTATATTTATTGCAGCATTGTTCACAATAGCAAACACTTAGAATCAACCCAAATGCCATCAATTATAGGCTGGATAAAGAAAATGTGGCACATATACCCCATGGAATACTATGCAGCCATAAAAAAATAATGAATTCATGTCCTTTGCAAGGACATGGATGAAGCTGAAAACCATCATTCTCAGCAAACTATCACAAGGACAGAAAAACAAACATCACATGTTCTTACTCATAAGTGGGAGTTGAACAATGAGAACAAATGGACACAGGGAGGGGAACATCACACACCAGGGCCTGTCAGGGGGGTAGGGGGCTAGGGGAGGGAAAGCATTAGGAGAAATACGTAATGTAGATGATGGGTTGATGGGTGCGGCAAACCACCATGGAACATGTATACCTGTGTAACAAATCTGTACATTCTTCACATGTACTCCAGAACTTAAAGTATAATAAAAATAAATAAATAATTATTAGAAAGGAAAATATTACTATATTTTCAGATAAAACTGTGTATGTAAAAATCAAAAAGAATTTGAAAATAGAATATATAAATTAGTAGAGTTATTAAATACAAGATAAACATATACAAATCTGAACTAGCATGGTATGCTAAAAAATGACCCACAAAATGATACTCACATACTAATCCTTGGAACCTTTGGGTGTTATCTTAGATAACAAAAAAGAAAAGTGGGGAGGAAGGGTCTTTGCAAATGTTAAGGATCTTGAGATGGGAAAATTATCCTGGATTAACCAAACAGGCACTAAGTGAAATCACATATATCCCCATAAGAAGAAGGCAGAAGGACATTGTACCTTGCACACAGAAGAGAATGTGACGTGAAGATGGAGCTGAGAAAGATTTGAAGATGTTGGTTTCAAAAATTACAGTGGTGTGGCCACAGGCCAAGGAGAGTTGAAAACCACTATAAAATGGATGAAACAAGGAACAGATTTTCTCATCTCACATCTAAGAGCAACACACACCTGCTGATGCCTATATTGGGACACAAAAAAAATTTTCAATTAAAAAAAATTGAAATAATATCAAATTTCTTACCTGACCACCATGAAAGAAGCTAGAAATCAATAAATGGAACATTTAAAACTATGCAAACACTGCTGGGTGCTGTGGCTCACGTCTGTAATCCCAGCACTTTGAGAGGCCTAGGCTGGTGGATCTGCTGAGGTCAGGAGTTCAAGACCAGCCTGGAAAACATGGTGAAACCCCATCTCTACAAAAAATACAGAAATTACCCAGGCGTGGTGGTCCATACCTGTATTTCCAGCTACTCGAAAGGCTGAAACAGGAGAACTGCTTGAACCCATGAGGCAGAGGTTATAGTGAACCAAGATTGTGCCACTGAACTCCAGCCTGGGTGACACAACAAGACTCCACCTCAAATAATAATAAATAAATAAAAATATACAAATACATTGAAAATAAATTACATGTTTCTGAAAGACCACTTAATGAAGAAAAAAATTAAAAATACAGTTAAAGGATTTGTTGAAACAAATGAAAATAGAAATACAACATACCAATGCTATGAGATACATAAAAAGAAGTATTAAGAACCAAGTTTATAGCAATAAATTACTACAACAAAAAAACTAGAGAGATAAACAAACTGCTGATGCACTGCAAGGACCTAGAAAAGCAAGAACAAACCAAAATTACAATAAGTAGAAAGAAAGAAATGAAGATCAAAAGCAGAAATAAATAAAATTGAGACTAAAAGGTACAAAAGAGTCACAAAACATAAAGTTAGTTTTTACAAGATAAACAAATGAACAAACCATTAGCTAAATTAACAAAGAAAAAAAGAAGATCCCAAACCAAAATCACAAATGAAAAAGGATTTATCACAATGGGTACCACAGAAAATAAAAGTTTAAGTAGAGACTATTAAAAACAACTTATATGCCAATAAAATAAAAAATCTAGAGGAAATTGATAAATTCCTAGACACCTCCAACCTATTAAGATTGAACCAAGAAGAAATGGAAAGCCTAAACAGATCATTAACAAGTAATAAGATTGACTAAGTTATAAAGTCTTCCCCCAAAAAATCCAGTACCAGGTGGTTTTACCACTGCATTCTATTGAAACTTTAAAGAAGAAATAACTTCAATTCTTCTAAAACTATTCCAAAAAATTGAAGTGAAAGAAACTCTCCCTAACTCATTCCACAAGACCAGTGTAACCTTGATACCAAAATCAGACAGGGACACAACAACAACAAAAACTATGAGTCAGTATCTCTGACGAACATAGATAGAAAAATCCTTGACAAAATGCCAGGAAACTGATTCCAACACTATAGCAAAATAATAACACACCATGATGAGATGGGATTTATCCAAGAAAGTCAAGGATGATTCAACATGCACAAATCAGTAAATGCGATATATTACATCAATGCAATAAAAGACAAATGCCATATGATCATCTCAATAAAGGCAGTAAAGTATTTGATAAAATTACATATTCCTTCATATTTAAAAGATACTCTCAATAAATTAGTTGTAGAAAAAAAGTACCCCAATATAATTCAGCGGCCATATATGACAAAGCCACAGCCAATATAATACTGAAGAGGGAAAAGTTGAAAGTTTTTCCTATAAGAACTAGAACAAGACAAGGATGTCCAGTCTCGGCACTCTCATTCAACGTACTACTAGAAGTCCTAGCCAGAGCAATTAGCCAAGAAAAAAAAATACAGGGCAGCATCTATTTTGGAAAGAAGGAAGTCTAATTGTCTACCTAAAGACTCTACCAAAAACTCTTAGAACTGATGAATGAACTCAGTAAAGTTGAAGGATTCAATATCAATATACAAAAATCAGTAGTGTTTCTGTATAATAAAGACATAACCAAAAAATAAATTAAAAGGGCAATCTCATTTACAACAGCCACAAAAAATAAAATAACTAGGAACATATGTAACCAAGAAGGTGAGAGGCCTCTATAAGAAAACCTGCAAAACATTGATGAAAGAAATTAAAGAGGATACAAAAAATGGAGATACCCTAGCTCATAGATTGAGAAAATATTGTCAAAATGACTATACTACCCAAAGCAACCTACAGTTTAAATGTAATTCCTATCAGAATACCAATGACGTTATTCATGGAAATAAAAAAAAGTTAAAATTGTTATGGAACCACAAGAACCCCAAAGAGCCAAAGCAATTTTGAGCAAAAGAACAAAGCTGGAGGTATCAAACTACCTGACTACAACGCTGTCATATCCAAAACAGCATGGTGCTGGCAATAAAAATAGATACATAGACCAACTAAACAAAATAGAAAACCCAGATATTAATCTACATATCTACAATCAACTGATTTTTAACAAAGACAGAAAGAAATACATCAGGGAAATGACAGTTTCTTCAATAAATGGTGCTGAAAAACTTGATATCCATATGCAGAATAATAAAACTAGACTCAAGTTCTTGTCCTATACACAAATCAAGTCAACATGTATGAAAGTCCTAAATGTAAGAAGCAAAACTTTAAATCTACTAGAAACACATACACATACACACACACACACACATGCACACAAACACACACACACACACACACACACACACACACACACACACAAGAGATGCTTCATGGCATTATCCTAGGAAAAGTTTTTATGAATAAGACCTCGAAATCACAGGCAAGAAAAAGCATAAATAAACAAATGGGATATCAAACTAGTAAGTTTCTGCACAGCAAAGGAAACCAACAATGTGAAAGTACAATGTATACAATGGGAGAAAATGTTTACAATCTATTAATCAAACTGCAGATTAATATCCAGAATACAAGGACCTCAAACATCTCAACAGAAAAAAACAAACAAAAAACTTGGGCAAATAACCTGAACAGATATTTCCCAAAAATACTTGATATCACTAATCATTAGGGAAATGCAAACAATAATGAGATATCATCTCAGCCAAATTAGGATGGATATTACCAAAAGACAAAAAATAACAAATGCTATTGATATAGGTTGGATATTCGTCCTCTCTAAATCTCATGCTGAGCAGTAATCCCCAATGTTTAAGGTGGGGCATGATGGGAGCTGTTTGGGTTATAGGAATGGATGTCTCACAAATAAATCGGTGCTGTCTTCATGATAGTGAGTGAATTCTCACAAGAACTGGTTGTTTAAAAGTTTGTGGCACTTCCTCTCTCTCTTTCTTGCTCCCACTCTTACCATGTGACATGCCTGCTCCCACTTCACCTACCTCCATGATTGTAACCTTCTTGAGGTCCTCATTAGAAGCTAAGTGAATGTTGCTGCCATTCCTGTACAGCCTACAGAACTGTAAGCCAATTAAGCCTCTTTTATTTATAAATTACCCAGTCTCAGGTATTTCTGTATAGCAATACAAAAATGGCTTAATACAGAAAATTGGTAGAGAGGAATGGGGCATTGCTATGAAGATACTTGAAAGTGTGAGAATGACTTTGAAACTGAATAATAGGCAGAGGTTGGAAGAGTTTAGAGAGCTCAGAAGAAGACAGGAAGATGAGAGAAAGTTTGGAACTTCTAAGATACTGGTCAAATGGTTATGACCAAAATACTGATAGAAATGTAGACAGTGACGCCTAGATTGATGAGGTTTCAGATGGAAATAAGGAAGCTATTGGGAACTGGAGTAAAGATCACCCATCTTACACCTGAGCAAATAACTTGGCTGCATTGTGTTCATATCATAGGGATCTGTGGAAGTTTGAACTTAAGAGTGATGACTTAAAGTATATGGCAGAAGAAATTTCTAAGCAGCAAAGTTTTCAAGATGTAGCTTGGCTGCTTCTAATGACCTATTATCATATGCAGTAGAAAAGGAATGACTTAAAGTTGAAACTCATATTTAAAAAGGACGCAGAGGGTAAAAGTCTGGAAACTTTGCAGCCCCGATATGTGGCAGAGAAAAATCCAAGCAGGCTGCAGAGCAACTACTTGCTAGAGAGATTAGTATGACTAAAAGAGAGCAAAGCGCGAATATACAAGAAAATGGGAAAAAAGACTTTCAATGCATTCCAGAGATCTTAGAGGTAGCTCCTCCCATTACAGGCCCAGTGGCCTAGAAGGAAAGAATGGTTTCAGGGGCCAGGCCTGGGATGCTGCTTCCCTGCTTCGCTTAGGGACACTGCTTCCTGCACCCCAGCTGTTCCAGCTACAATTATGGCTCAAAGGACCCCAGGTATGGTTTTGGCTGCTACTCTGGAGGGCAAGAGCCATAAGCCTTGGTGGCTTCCACCATGGTGTTAAGCCTGTGGATGCACAGAATGCAAGCATGAAGAAGGCTTTTAGCTACATTTCAGAGAATGTAGGAGAAAGCCTGTGTGCCCAGGCAGAAGCCTGATACAGGGGCAGGGCCCTCACAGACAACTTCTACCGGGGAAATGGCAAAGGAAAATGTGGGATTTGAACTCCCTCAAAGAATCCTCACTGGAGCACAGTCTAGTGGAGCTGTGGGAAGACAGCTGCCACACTTCAGACTCCAGAATCCACAGATTCCATTTGCACCCTGCACCTGGAATCCACAGTCACTCAGCTCCAACTCATGAGAACAGCAAGCCAGAAGAGTGGAACTGCCAAGTTCTTAAAAACTCACCCCTTGTTCCAGTGTCTTCTCGATGTGGGGCATGGAGTAAAAGGAAATCATTTCAGAGCTTTAAGATTTGGTGACTGCCCTGTTGAGTTTCAGACTTTCATGAGGTCTATTGCCTCTTTCTTTTGACCAATTTCTCTCTTTTGGAATTGTAATATTTGCTCAATGCATATACTATCATTACTTGCTTTGATTTTATAGGGTCAAAGTTGGAAGAAGATGAGTCTCAGATGAGACTTAGGACTTTGAACTTGATGCTGGAATGAGTTAAGACTTTTTTATTTTGCCATGTAAGAGAGACATGAGATACGAGGAATCAGCAGTAGAATGATATAGTTTAAATGTTTGTCCCTTCCAAATCTCATGTTGAAATGAGATTCTTACCATGTGACGTGCCCGTTCCCACTTCTCCCACTTTGCCTTCTAGTATGACTGTCAGCTTCCTAAGGCCCTTATCAGAAACCAACCAGATGTTGCTGCCATGTTTGTACAATGTGCAGAACCATAAACTGACTAAATCTATTTTCTATATAAATTACTGAGCCTCAGGTATTTCTTTACTGTAATGCAAAAACTGCCTAAAAAAGCTGGTGAGGATCCAAAAAAATAAATAAATAAAATAAAGAGCTCTTCTATGCTGCTGGTAGGAATGTAAACTAGTACAGTCACTATGGATAGTAGTATGATAGTATGAAAGTTCCCCCAAAAACTACAAATAGAACAACCATATGATCCAGGGATCTCACTACTAGGCATTTATCCAAAGGAAAGCAAATTAGTATTAAAAAGTCATCTGCATGCCCATGTTTATAACTACACTATTCACAACAGCCAATATATGGAATCAACCTAGGTGTCCAGATGAATGAATAAATAAAATATGGGATATATACACACAATGTAATACTATTCATCCATTAAAAAATAATGAAATATTGTCATTCACAGCAACATGGATGGAAGTGGAGAATATTATGTTAGTGAAATAAGACTAACAGAAAGTTAAATGTTGCCTGTTCTTATGCATGTATGGAAGCTAAAAAATTGGTTGATCTCAAAGAAGTAAAAAGTAAAACAGAGAATATTGAAGGTTGGAAAGTGTAGGGGAATGGGGGGATAGAAAGAGATTTTTCAAAGGATATGTAATTACAGCTTGATCGAAGGAATAAGTTCTAGTGTTCTGTACTAATGCAGAATGACTATAGTTAACAATAATATATACCTTCAAATGGTTAGAAGGATTTGGAATGTTCCCAATATGAGAAACAATAAATGTTTGTGATAATAGATATACCAATTACCCTGATCTAATCATTTTATATATTATGAGTATTAAAACATCACTACATACCCCATATATACATTTTCTATATGCCAATTTTTAAAATTTATAAAGAAATAAACTATCAAGCCATGGAAAAACAAGGAGAAAATGTAATGCATTTTACTAAGTGAGAGAAGCCAATCTGAAAAAGCTAAATCCTGTATGATGTCAACTATATCACATTCTTAAAAAGGCATAACTTTGAAGACAATGAAAACGTCAGGGATCACCAGGAGTTAGGTAGGAGGAAGCAAGGAATAAGTAGAGCAAAAAGGATTTTTAGTGCAGTGAGACTATTAGAAAATATTATAGTTGTGTATACATGTTGTTATGCATTTGGCAAACCCATAGAATGTACAACATCATGAGTGATCTCTATTGTAAACTATGGTCTTTGGGTGATGATGATGTGTGTCAATGTAGGCTCGTTGTTGTAACAAGGGCACCACTTGGATGTGGGATATGTGGTATGGGATGCAAACAGTATGGGGAGTGGGAAGTAGGGATATAAGGGAGCTTTCTAAACTTTCCACCCAATTCTGCTGTGAGCTCAAAACTGCCCTAAAACATAAAGTCTATCTTTTTAACCAAAAAATAAAAATACTATGAAAAAAGTTTAAAAGAAGATAGTTTTAATGGTAAATTAATGTATTAATCTGCATCTTTAGAGAAGCAGACATCAAGAAAGCATTACAATTTCAAAAATATTTTTAGGGGAAATGCTTGTGAAAAAGGAAATTGGGAGGAGCAGTAGTCAGGGAACACTGCCAGTCTTCAGTTTAAGTCTGCCCCAGAGTAAATGAGAGAGGAAAGAAAGCTTGAAGCATTCTAGACTGCTATGCAGTTCATGGACTATGTGAAGAAGCCACTGGGAATCCTCAAAGTTGGCCACAGAGGATCTTATTCTTCCCAGAAGCATGCCTGCCTTAGTATACCTGAGGCAATCAGTCATCAGCTAGGAAGAGTGCATTGTATTTCCATGGCAAAAAAAAGCAGTGATGGATTTTGAAGTATAGCATCAGGAACTCGCATTGGTTATCTGTTGCTGCATAAAAAGTATAACCAAACTTAGTTGCTAAATTTATTAATATTTATTTTCTCACAAGTTCTGTGACATCCTAAGTTCTCCAGCTCTGGATCTTTTATCATGCTGCAATATCTTGAAGGCTTGACTGGGAAGAATCTGTTTTCTAACACACTCCAAATACTTCTGCTCTTACATTGCTGGTTGTTAGCAGGTTGATTCTCAAGGGTGGTTGGATGGAAGCTTATGTTATTTCCCCACTCTGTAGGTCTCTACATAGAACGTCTCAACATATGGCAGCTTGCTTCATCAGAGCAAGTAAGTAAGATGGCAAGAAAGAGAATGCTAGCAAGACGAGTCACAAATTTTGCAAGCTAACCATAAAAATTATGTTCTATTACTTTTGCTTTATTCTGTTTATTAGAAGCAACTGAGCATAGTGCACATTCAAGAGGAGGGGATTTTACAAAAGTGTTATTGTTCCCCAGTATAATGCCTACATGACACAGCTAAATTTTGACCTTTCCCTAACTGCTTATCTTTAAGAAACACAATGCCTAGATAAAAAGTTCCCTTTGTAATTGGGCCAGCTGAGACTAGATAGAACCAAGATGGTCAACTGAATGGAACAACTTCAGAAAGACCTCAAGCTTTATTGTAATGTCATTTTCATGCTAAATGATCTTATCACCAGCACCATGACAGTTCACAAACCTCATGAAACAACTAGAAGACACCATAAAAGGACAAAAAGGAATGCAGTACTTGAGTTCTGGAAGTTCACTTCCCATTTCCAGAAAAGACATAAACGTTCCTCCTTTTGATTTTAATGTTCAACCTCTCATTAGAGAAATCCTGTATTTTACTCCCCTCACCCCTCACTAGTAGAGAAGTTGATTTGTGAGCCTTGCTCCCACTTATCAATTCCATGTTCTGCACTGCTTGACACTTAACTTTTGGTTTCATGTATTGGTTTCATGACACCAAATAGGGAAGAACCCCATCTGCTGAAGATTAGCTTTCTCTGTAACCAAACTGGTGACCTAGCATCTGGACTAGATAGTCCACTTCCTTATTTGAGAAACTTTTTTACATACTCGAGGACCCAGTAACTAGCATGTAAGGGGTTACAACAGCATCTGCTAGCAAAGGACACACATTAGTCCTGACTCTGGGTACCAGGGATCAGCTTTGGAAAATGTAATGTATCACTGTTGTGATGTCATAAGCAGGCAGGCAAAGGGTTATATAGCTATACTGGAAAGAAACCCCAGAGCTAAGTATGATGGGGGCATTCATGCCAAATCAGGGTTGTGTGCAGAGATGCCTGGCAGTAGGTCATGGTCCTGTACTCAGTAGAGGTCCCTGCTGGAGTCCTTGAAAGGGCAAAGGAGAGACCAGTAGTTTTATCCTGAGTAGAGACTCTCTTAAGAGTCTTTGCAAATGTGAGAGAGGAACCTAAGGGCTGACACTCTAGACTGTAGGATCAGGAAATGACCTGCCAGTAAGTCTTTTGTGTGTGAGAGTGTTCTTTTCTGTTTCTATTTACTCCTCATAGTGATTTTTCTCTTATGTCTGTGAAAACCTCTTTCATGACAACTTTCTTGCACCAGAGGAGCTTAAATTTGCCCTCTTCCAAGAAATACTTCCTCCCCTTCTTCCTCCTCCTTCTTCTCCCCCTTACTGAAGCCCCAAGGACAAAGTGGCCTTGGCTTCTCCCCTAAGAGGAGGATGATATAGAGTCTGGAAAGTTAAGGGGTCATTTTTGGGGGATTGGAGAAAATCTCCATTAGGAGGTTAAGACACCTAGGGGTATACTTACCCAAGCACAACAGCTCTTTCTGTTGTGCTTGTGTAAGTGATTCAAGTTAACAACAAGAAAAAGACATTAAAATCATCTACAACTAGGCCAAGCGCTTGTACCAATTTAACCAAAAGGGCACAAACCCTCAGGGAATATGAAAATTATAAAACAGGCCAGCCCTAATCTCACCCAGTTTTTACCCTTTCTAGGCTCTTTAGTTGCCATCCATCTTCTCCTGATCTTCACTCTGTCTCTTAAACTGTCTGGTCTCTTTTATGTATAAGCAAATCGAGGTCATACAGGGATATAAACAGGTAGGCTTATACCCAGGAGATAACCATACTTACCTACGACTAGCTAGGGGAAAACTTCACTCCTCTAACAGGCCTCATATTTTCAAAGATGTTCAAGCCAGAGTGACACCATTTTGACTGAGGGCTAGGAAAATGAGGCTGGGCCTTGCTAGGCTGCATTCTCAGAAAGTTAGGCATTCCTAGCCTCTGGATGTTTACAATTAAGGAAACTAATAATGTTTACTACTAAACAGATCCAGATCTGGGAGTGTCCAGATATCCCGATATGTGGCAAACAAAAGCATTCCTAATTTTGCTTTAAAAACAATAATATCAATTCTTACAAAATATAGTAATTAAGCAAATTAATCCTTTATCACAAACCCTCATAGCAGAGCATATCTCCCCACATATACAAGCATTGTACCTAGGGTGGACACATTCCTCCTCTTACTTTCAGAAACGTCCTACTCTGTCTATGGAGTAGCTGTCCTTTCACCACTTTACCTCTCTTAATAAACTTTCTTCTGCTTTGCACTGTGGACTCACCCTGCATTCTTTCTTGCATGAGATCCAAGAATCCTTTCTTGGGGTCTGGATCAGGACCCCTTTCCTGTAACAGTATCAACACCCAACTTCAGATTGAGGAAGTTGTAGAAGACAGACGTTTACCCCTCAGTACCTTTCAAGAATTAAGAGTGAATATACAGAAAGGGGGGAATTTGTTACCCAGCTACATGACATAGCTGAATTTCTTCCCTGCCCTAACTGCCTATCTTTAAGAAACAGAACACCTGTGATAAAAAAAAATTCTCTTTGTAACCAGACTAGCCGAGACAGGTTTAAACCAAGATAGCTGACCAAAGGAGGACTTCAAGAGGACCTCAGTCTTCATTATACTCTCATTTCCATGTTAAATGACACTCCCAGCAGCACCATGACCATTGGCAATACCCATGACACAACTGGAAGAAGCCATAGGAGGACAAAAATGAAGCAGCACTCTGGCTCTGGGAAGTTTACTACCTATTTCTGGAAAACACATGAATATTTCCTCCCCTTGCTTTTAATATTCAACCTCTTCAGTAAAGATATCCTGTATTTTCACCCCGCTCACCCTTCACTAGTGGAGAAGTTGATGTGTGAGCCGTGTTACTACTTCTCAATTCCATGGTCTGCACTACTTAACACTCACTTTTGGTTTGTGAATTGGTATTGTGACTCCAAACAAGGAGATACCCCATCTTCTGTGAATATCAGGAAGGAGAAGCTGAGATCATTGGAATCCATGTCAGATGCTGCTAACAACAGAGACCTTTTGTCAATTGCATTTCTCGTAGTCGGTGGTCTGCAAGGTGCAGTCATATGGTCTTCATATTAAACTCAGAACAAAAGAAAATTATTTAAATAGATAATAAACCAGAAAAAGTTCTTCAGAAGGCTTGAAAACACTAAATGTGATAAAATGATTAAGAAGCATGGAGTACACAATAAGAAAATCTAACATATGTTTAATTTGAGTACAAGAAAAAACAGAAAATGGGACCAAGGAAATTTTTGAAAAGATTATGACTGAGAATGCTCAGGATTAATGAAAAATGCAATACATAGAAACAAGAAGACTAAGATATCCCAATGGAATAAATGAAAATTAACACCTGGAATATCTTGAAAAATAAAATTAATTAAATTGATAACAAAGAGATGGTCTTAAAAACAGGCAAAACAGACAACAGAAAAACTATATAGATTAGATGCATAAAATTGAAAGTCAAATGGTCAGCTTCCTTCTTAAAGGCAAAAATAAAAATTAATAGATTATGAAAGTCAACTAAAAATCAAGAATTCTATGGAAAAAGAAAATATCCTTCAAACAAAAATTCAGAAAGTTTATCATCAGCAAAACTTCACTAAAGGTTATGCTAAAGGATCTACTTCAGCCAGAAAGTACTTCTAGATGAAAAGCCTAACATACATAAAAATAGTTATTTTGTGGGTAAATTTTAAAAATAACTTTGTTTAAAACAATAATAATATACTTATCAGTTAAAAAATGAAATATTCAGCAACAGTAATAAATATTTAATTCAGAGGAAATGTAATAACTAGAGTAAAATTTTTCTCAGTTCCTTTTATTGTCCAGCAGGATAACAGTATCAGTTGTTTTTTCGAGTATGACAATGTAAGTTTGCATGTGGTAATTAATAGGATTTCCTACTAAAAGAATAGAAATAAAATTATAATAATCAAACTCAAGAAATGATAAAATTATAACAATAATCAACATGAAAAAAGACAGGAAAAAAATAAAATACAACAAATGGGGCAAACAGAGTATGTGGTGGTTTATATCCAAATACATTAGTGATTCCTGAATGCACTTAATAGTCCAAACTTAAAATATTTTCAAGCTGAAAAACAAATGTATCTACTTGGTGTTTACAACAGATATATCTGAAATATAAAAACCCAAAAGTATTGAAATTTAATTAACTGAAAATGTTAATCAAAAGAAAGCTAGTACAACTATATTGATACCTTAATTGAGTTTAAGACAAAAAGATTCCAAGAGTCAAAGAAGGTCAATTCACAATGATAAAAAAGGTTAATTGGTATCCCAGGAAGATATAACAACTTTAAATTTACATGCGCCTGAGAATATAGCCTCATTAAGAGAAAACTGATACATTAAAAATAATTATGTAGATGGATATACCACCATAGTGGGCAATTTTAGACCTTCCTCAATACTTGACAGAAAAAGTAAAACAAAAAGTTTAATAAATAGAGCAATGATTCTCAAACATCACCCTGGGATCTTTTAAAAGTGCAGATACTCATTTAATAGGTCTGCATTGAGACCAATTTTCTGAATTTTGAATGAACACCTAGATAATGTTAATGTTCTGGTATAAAGATTAACCTCCATGCTTAGTAAACTTGATCTAAGGAAACAGTAACAGTACACTCAACAAGTAAAGAGTAAATGTTATTCTTAATTACACAAGGAATACATGCCAAAAAATTAATACTAAATGATTTTCATAGTTTGAAAGTATATAAATTTCTCTCACCAAAATACCATTCAATAGGAAAGCAATAATAAAAATTAATTAGAATTCAATATAGACATTTTTAAAATACATATTTCTCAATAACTCATGGATCAAAGAAGAAATCATGATGAAAACTAGAAAACATCTAATTGATCAAATATAACTAAGTGAGTTATAAAAGAGATTTATTAATCAACTGAATAGATAATATTTAAGTATATGTTGAAATATACATTGGATGTGAGGAAATATAAACACCTTAACAAATAAATGTTAGCTAGATTGTAGAATTTTGTGTAAATTGTATTGATTTTGCTTTTATTTATTTGACTCAAACTCCCATAATACTATAAATTATTTTATACTAAAATATTGATCAATTTGAATAAAGAAAAAATGTATTATGCCACACAGAAACATAAAGAAATTATACAAAAGAAACTGAAATAATATCAGAAAAGATGTATCTTTTAATTTATATATAAATGGTGATAAAGCAAGTATGAATAATTTAAAATTTTAATTTTCTCTTTATCTAAATTTTCTATATAGAAATATACATTCCTTTTTTTTGTCTTTTTACCCTCTACCTGTCACCTTATCCCTTTCCTCTCTGGAATCAAGCTGTCTTTACTTCATTGCCTCCAATTCACTTTTTACATGTGCAGATCATGCAGGTTTGTTACATAGGTTTACATGGGACATGGTGGTTTGCTGCATCCATCCCCCATCATCTACATCAGGTATTTCTCCTAATGTTATCCCCCACCTATCCCCCCACCCCCTGCTATCACTCCCCTAGCACCCTTAATTTCTAAATGCTATAATTAGCATTTGTGAAAAATTCTTACTTATAGGCCTCTATGCTTTTTTGATCCTGGTCAATATTTTTATCCCTTTCTTCTTTAACTTGCCGATCCTTCAATCTGACATTTTCACACACTTCTAAAACTTCTTCAAGTTCTTCATTAATTTTTCTGTGTAGTTCCCTTGCCTAGAAATAAAAATATTTTTGCTTATATGTGCACTTTATGGTTAATTAAAAATAATAACTTAGTGTAGTATTGATTTAGTTTAAAAGTTTTTAGAAACTTTTTCCTAAAAAGTTTTAGAAAAAACTTTTCTTCCCACGTTTAGCCTATTGCTTGGAAAGTGGAATTTCAGCCCTGACAGGCATTTATGCTGGGAATGAATAAATGTTACTGAAGAAAATAATTTCAATCTCTAAGTTAACATGTCCAGAATGAAATAATCTCTTCCCTCATAAAAAAATATTTTTATTCCTCAAGTAATACTTTATTATTTTAAAAAATCAGAAAAAAATGAACAATGGCAAAACAAAGTCACCTGTACTCCTCTCCACCAAGAGTAATGATTATTCTGTGGTTGGTGCAAAAGTAATTGCGGTTTTTGCCATTAAAGGTATGCACCAGGCCGGGAACAGTGGCTCACACGTGTAATCCCAGCACTTTGGGAGGCTGAGGTGGGTGGATCACGAGGTCAGGAGTTCGAGACCAGCCTGACCAACATGGTGAAACTCCGTCTCTACTAAAAATACAAAAATAAGCTGGTGTGGTGGTGCGTGCCTGTAATCCCAGCTACTCAGAAGGCTGAGACAGGACAATAATTTGAACCCAGGAGGTGGAGGTTGCAGTGAGCCGAGATCAGGCCACTGCACTCCATTCAGCCTGGACGATAGAGCGAGACTGTCTCAAAAAAAAAAAAATGTATGCATCAACATAGTATTAGTGTAATAATTCAAAATATTCAGTTTTTACTCTTTTTATTAATTAACAAACATCATACTAATGTTCCTGTCTCCATCTCTTCCTTCTGTCTGTCTCTTTGTATATTGCTATATCACATTACTTTTATTTAATATTCCCTTATATCACACTTACTCATGATTTAACTCATTGTAAATTTAACTCATCACATACGGTTTGTTATGTGTTCCTCATACATATGTTGTGCATGTCAAATATGTGATACGTAATTATATGAATTAAATGAACATTATGCACAGTTTGACATGCACAACATATGTATGAGGGACACATAACATAAACAGTACTGTGATGAAGAACAATGTAAGGATATCGCACAGTCTATAGTTATACTGCATGTTCTTAAATGTTTTCTTCAAATGTACTGTTAAAACAGGATTTGCTGACCTATAAGTTATTAGCATATATTTTAACAAGTTTGATAAATATGGGTTGCCAAATCACTCTCCAGAATAAGGGGTAACAATTTGTATTCTTACCAGTGGAAAGTAAGAAAGCCCATGTTGCAAAACTCTTGGCAGCATTTTATATTACTTTTTTTCTAGTAATATTATTTAAACTGACAGATCAAAAGGTTGTTGTATGAATTTTACTAGAATTTGATGGCTCTTTCTATAGCAATTTTGAAATGACTGACATTTTTATTACAATAGGTCTTCCTGTCTTTGGATATATTAGGTGTCTACATTGATTGTCTCTGTTTTTTCCTCAATAAGATTTCACAACTGTAGTCTTAAATATCTATACCTTTACAAATTTCTACATCAACATTTAATGACTCTTGTTAGTTATAGGAATTTTCTGTTTATATTTTTAACTATTGCTTGAGAGTATGGAGAAGAACTTCATTTGTGCTACCAAAGTATATTGCATTGGGTGGTTTAGTTCTGGTGAATACAAACTTATTTTGAAAACAACAGTCTTCTATTTGGTGTTTTAATTATAATAATGAAATAATTTTATTTCACAATTTTTAAATATGTATCTTTTATTTCATTTTATTGTCCTATTACATCAGCAAAAATCCCCAAAATGATGTTAAATTGTAAGGGGATGTCAAGTTTACCTGATTTGTTCCTATTACTATAGCTTTAGCATTTTAATGATTAATATCGATGCTACTTGTGTGAAATATTTATTTAAAGTATTTTTAAATTTTTATTTATTATAATTGCCAGTTGTTGAATAATGAATACATCTTTAACATCTTTTGATAAAATTCTATTTTTTTAAATTGTACTTCAGATTCCGGGATAGATGTGCAAATCTTGCAGGATTGTTGCATAGGTACGTACATGGCAAAGTAGCTTGCTGCCTCTGTCCCCCATCACCTATTTCTGGCATTTCTCCCCATGTTATCCCTCCCAACCTCCCCACCCCATGCTGTCCCTCCCCTACCCTCCCCCAACAGAAACCAGCGTGTGATGCTCCTCTCCCTGTGTCCATGTGTTCTCATTGTTCAACACCCAACTATGAGTGAAAACTTGTGGTGTTTGATTTTTGTTCTTGTGTTAATTTGCTGAAAATGATGGTTTCCAGATCCATCTATTTTTCTACAAAGGACATGAACTCATCCTTTTTTATGGCTGCATAGTATTCCATGGTGTATATGTGCCACATTTTCCTTGTCCAGTCTATCATTGATGGGAATTTGGGTTGGTTCCAGGTCTTTTCTATTGTAAACAGTGCCACAATGAACATACGTGTGCACGTGTCTTTATAATAGAATTATTTATAATCCTTTGGGTATATACCCAGTAATGGGATTGCTGGGTCAAATGGAATTTCTATTTTTAGATCCTTGAGGGATTGCCACACTATCTTCCATGATGGTTGAACTAATTTACACTCCGCCAATAGTGTAAAAGTGTTCCTATTTCTCCACATCCTTTCCAGCATCTGTTGTCTCCAGATTTTTTTAATAATCACCATTCTAACTGGCAAGAGATGGTATCTCAATGTAGTTTTGATTTGCATTTCTCTAATGACCAGTGATGATGAGCATTTTTTTTTTGTATGTTTCTTGGCCTTATCTATGTCTTCTTTTGAAAAGTGTACCCTTTGCCCACTTTTGAATGAGTTTGTTTTTTGCTTGTAAATCTGTTTTCATTCTGTATAGATTCTAGATATTAGCCCTTTGTCAGATGGGTAGATTGCAAAACTCTTTTCCCATTCTGTCAGTTGCCAATTCACCCTAATGATTGTTTCTTTTGCTGTACAGAAGCTCTGGAAGTTAATTAGATTCCATTTGTCTATTTTAGCTTTTGTTGGCCAGTGATTTCGGTGTTTTAGTCATGAAGTCCTTGCCTATACCTATGTCCTGAATGGTTTTGCCTAGGTTTTCTTCTAGGGTTTTTATGGTATTAGGACTTATGTTTAAGTCTTTAATCTACCTGGAGTTAATCTTAGTGTAAGATGTCAGGAAGGGGTCCAGTTTCTGCTTTCTGCACATAGCTAGCCAGTTTTCCCAATACCATTTAATAAATAGGAAATACTTTCCCCATTGCTTGTTTTTGTCAGGTTTGTCAAAGATCATATGGTTGTAGATGTGTGGCATTGCCTCCAGGGTCTCTGTTCTGTTCCCATTGGTCTATATCTCTGTTTTGGTACCAGTACTATGCTGTTTTGATTACTGTAGCCTTGTAGTATAAAGTCAAGTAGTGTGATGCCTCCAGCTTTGTTCTTTTTGCTTAGGATTGTCTTGGCTATGTATGCTTTCTTTTGGTTCCATATGAAGTTTAAGGTGGTTTTTTCCAATTCTGTGAAGAAGGTCATTGGTAGCTTGATGGGGATAGCATTGAATCTATAAACTACTTTGGGCAGTATGGCCATTTTCTTGATATTGATTCTTCCTAATCATGAACATGGAATGTTTTTCCAACTGTTTGTGTCCTCTCTTATTTTTTGAGTAGTGGCTTGTAGTTCTCTTTGAAGAGGTCCTTTACATCCTTTGTTAGTTGTATTCCTAGGTATTTTATTCTCTTTGTAGCAATTGTGAATGGGAGTTCCATCTTGATTTGGCTCTCTGTTAGTCTGTTATTGGCATATAGCAATGTTTGTGATTTCTGCACATTGATTTTTGTATCCTGAGACTTTGCTGAAGTTGCTTATCAGCTTAAGGAGATTTTGGGCTGAGACAATGGGGTCTTCTAAATATACAATCATGTCATCTGCAAATAGAGACAATTTGACTTCCTCTTTACCTATTCGAATACCCT
>CAUYQU010063626.1:0-39676 GCA_963574635.1 Cheracebus regulus | reverse complement strand
AATCCCTAACAAACAGAAATCCAAAATTCTCCACATATCTACCAATAGCTAGAAACTGGAATTTGATAAGAATTGACAAATTCAAGAGTGTGATTTAACGGGAGGCAGAGAGAGCCGAGACTGTACTCCAGCCTGGCTACAAAGCAAGACTCCATCGCCAAAAAAAAAAAAGATGGAAAAAAAGACAATGAATAAGTGAATTTATAATCTAAATGTGTCTAGATACACTATTCCTGGTGAACCTTAAGAATAATCGAGAAATCCAAGTAGACTAGAGATCTCTGTCAAGGGGAAAGCTGGCTGTAGGCCAGACAGCAACTCTGCTTCAAGATTCTTACAACTCTGATTCAATTAAGTACTCTCTTCTTTCATTCCCTAGCTCCCACTCCCCAGTGTCTCCACTGTCATCTTCATTCCTCTCTTTATTTTTTTCTTTTGAGATGGAGTTTCGCTCTTGTCGCCCAGGATGGAGTGCAGTGGTGAGATCTCAGTTCATTGCATCCTCTGCCTCCCGGGTTCAAGCTATACTCCTGCCTCAGCCTCCCAAATAGCTGGAATTACAGGTGCCTGCCACCATGCCTGGCTCATTTTTGTATTTTTCAGTAGAGACAGGATTTCATCATGTTGGCCAGGCTGGTCTCAAACTCCTGACCTCAGGTGATGTGCTCGCCTCAGCCTCCCAAATTGCTGAGATTACAGGTGTCAGCTACCACGCCTGGCCCATAGTTCTCTCTCTAGTCCATTTTTGGTGACTATTGGAAAGAAATGCTACATGAATGCATTTGTTTGATCTGAAAATAGTCCGACACTTGGGTCACTGATAGACATGAACTTGCCAGTTGTTCTGGGCAGGTTGCAGGTTCCAAGTCTTGCTGGTTTACTTTACCTTCTGAGCATGTTCACATTTGTCAAGGAAAACTTTGGGCTTATAGCTCTAAACTAAACCACGTTTCACCTATCAGGGGAGATCCTTTTGGGCTGACCCAGGAGAGAGCTTCTTTAAAAGGTACACTGCTTTAAAAGTGCCATGGCTCACACCTGTAATCCCAACATCTTGAGAGGTTGAGGCAGGAGAACCGCTTGAGGCTAGGACTTTGAGACCAGCCTGGGCAACATAGTGAGACCCTGTCTCCAAAAAAAATTAAATTTAATTTAAAAATTAGTTAGGTGTGGTAGTCCGCCCATAGTCTCAGGTACTTGGGAGGCTAAGGTGGAAGGATCACTTGAGCCTGGGAGTTTAAGGCTGCAGTGAGCTATGATTGTGCCACCGCACTTCAGCCTGGGACCCTGTTTCAAAAAGGTTTTTAATTTGTATTTGTTTTTGTTTTTTTTTGAGACAGAATCTCGCTTTGCACCCAGCCTGGAGTGCAGTGGCGCAATCTTGGCTCACTGCAACCTCTGCCTCCTGGGTTCAAGTGATTCTCTTGCCTCTGCCTCCCGAATAGGTGACGGCAGGCATGCACCATCACGCCTGGCTAATTTTATTTTTAGTAGAGGTGGGATTTCACTGTGTTGGCCAAACTGGTCTTAAACTCCTGGCCTCAAGTGATCCACCCACCTCGGCCTCCCAAAGTGCCGGAATTACAGGTGTGAGCCATCGTGACTGGCCTCTCAAAAAGGTTTTTTTTAAAAAAGGTAGGCTCCTACTTGACTGCACGTTCTAAGACAGGTACACCTCTCTCTCACTGCAGGTTTTCCAGAAGCCCCATGAGGTGGTGACGGTGCTGCTGACCCAGACCCTGGGGGCCCTCATGCCCTCACTGCCCTCCTGCCTTCGGAGCGGTGTGGAGAGGGCAGGGCCGGAGCACGAGCTCACCAGGCTGCTGGAGTTCTACGACACCACTGCCCACTTTGCCAAGGGCTTGGAGATGGCGCTGCTCCCCCACCTATGTAAACATTCCTTCCTCCCTGTTCTCCAGCTTGTCTTTACTCGCTCTTTCTGAAGCTTCTGGGCCTGGGTTTGTTTGCCTTTTCAGATGACTGATTTTACAGAAATGGAAGGGATCCATGCTTTCCTTCTCAGCAGATGTGGAGGGCTTTTCGATGGAAATACTCATTTAATATACTTGCCTGGCTCCAGTGCTGCCTGGCTGCTTTGCACGCTCTGGGGAAGTGATGGACACCTCTCTGGGGGCTTGGAATGTAAAAGAGGCATCACAGTGAGGCAGGTAGATTTATGGCAAAGAGTTGGTGGCAGATTACACCAGGAGGCAAGTATGCTGCTCATCCTTTGAAGTCATCATGAAGCGTCAGACAGTTCAACCTCAAAAGTCAGTTTTAGAGAACAAATATGCTACAGGGGCTTCCTTCCTCCCTCCCTCCCTCCTTTCCTTCCTTCCTTCCTTCCTTCCTTCCTTCCTTCCTTCCTTCCTTCCTTCCTTCCTTCCTTCCTTCCTTTCCTCCCTCCCTCCCTCCCTTCCCTCCCTCCCTCCCTCCCTTCCTTCCCTCCCTCCCTCCCTTCCTTCCTTCCTTTCTTCCTTCTCTCTCTTGTTGCTGCTTCCCGGATTCAAGCAATTCTCCTGCCTCAGCCTGCTGAGTAGTAGCTGGGATTACAGGCGTGTACCACCACGCCCGGCTAATTTTGTATTTTTAGTAGAGACGGGGTTTCTCCATGTTGGTCAGGCTGGTCTCCAACTCCCAACCTCAAGTGATCCGCCTGCCTCAGCCTCCCAAAGTGCTGGGATTATAGGCATGAGCCACCTCGCCTGGCCACTTCAGGGGCTTTTTGAAGGAGCGACAGCAAGTGTCCCAGGGCAGGGGAGCTGTGCTAAGAGTAAAGGTGGTTGTAGAGAAAATGGGCTTTCCCCGATGGCTGACTGAGAGCAGAGCACCCCTTGCTCCCATTTGGGTAAACAACACCTGGTGTGTGACATTCTCTGAGCTCTTTCCCGTTTATGTTAAAAGCTTCATAAATTTTTAAAGAACACAGACCCCGTGACTCATGCTGTTGTCAAATCAGGAAATCCCTTCAGGAAGGCCTTGTTCTGCTGTTTGGCTGCTGTGTGTCACTGACTTGGTTTATTTAATAGTTATTCTCTTTAATTACATTTGTGCATAATTGCCTCATACGTTCCAGGGAGTGTGTTTATTGTTCGGATTCCCGATGACTCATCGGTGTTTTTGGCACACTCACAGGTCAGGCCTTAGTTATGGGAAAGGCCCGCTGGATGTGGGCAGCTTCCAGGGGACCGTGTTGCCTTTGTGGAAGAGACTAACGAGAGTTGGGAGAGTTGGGCTAGGGAGAGTTGTCTGCAGCACAGTGGGACAAAGGTGGAGTAAGGAACGGCTGCATCCTTCCCCTGGGATGGACATAGTAAGGAAGAGAACCAGCCTTGAGACAGGTCTAGCAGTGCTTTGCTAGTCAGCCATGGGATGAGTCTCACTCTGTCACCCAGGCTGGAGTGCAGTGCTGAGATCTTGGCTCACTACAACCTCTGTCTTCTGGGTTGAAGCAATTCTTCTGCCTCAGCCACCTGAGTAGTTGGGACTACAGGTTTGTGCCACCACACCTGGCTAATTTTTGTACTTTTTAGTAGAGATGGAGTTTTGCCATGTTGGCCAGGCTGGTCTTGAACTCATGACCTTAGATGATTGACTTGCCTGGGCCTCCCAAAGTGCTGGGATTATAGCAAGTGTGAGCCACTGTACCTGGCCAGGACTTTAATTTTTTTTTTTTTTTTAGGCAGAGACTTGCACTGTCACCCAGGCTGGAGTGCAATGGTGTGATCTCGGTTCACTGCAACCTCCACCTCACTGGTTCAAGCAATTCTCCTGCCTCAGCCTCCTGAGTACCTGGGATTACAGGCGCCCACTACATGCCTAGCTAATTTTTTTGCATTTTTAGTAGAGACGGGGGTTTCACCATGTTGGCCAGGTTGATCTCAAACTCCTGACCTCAAGTGATCTGCCTACCTCAGCCTCCCAAAGTGCTGAGACTACACACATGAGCCACGGCACCCGACCTAGATTTCTGATGATTCTCCTTGAGATTTTAACTTTAACATTCTTTGGAAACATACAAAAATAAAAATTAAAAAGAGAGCAAGAACAATCCATAAACTCATCCGTCAGAGCCACCAACAACACTATTTGCTTCCAGTAATACAAATATACATTGTTCACAAAATATTAATATAAATATTTAATATCTACCATATAAATATTATATAATACAGAATATAATATATATTTAATATATGCTTTTATATATTTACATGTAATAATATATAATATATATAAAATATCTTAAAATATTTTCTTTTTCTTTCTTTTTTTTTGGGGGGGAGACAGAGTCATGCTCTGTCACCAGGCTGGAGTGCAATGGCACGATCTTGGCTCATTGCAACCTCCACCTCCCGGGTTCAAACAGTTCTCTTGCCTCAGCCTCCCAAGTACCTGGGACTACAGGCATGCGCCACCACGCCCAACTATTTTTGTATTTTTAGTAGAGACAGGATTTCACCATGTTGCCCAGGATGGTCTTGATCTCTTGACCTCATGATCCACCTGCCATGGCCTCCCAAACTGCTGGGATTACAGGTGTAAGCCACCATGCCCAGCCATATTTTCATTTTTTGAAATGCTCAAAATATTATAAAGAGCATTTCTTATATAGTTAAATGTTTTCCTAAGACATAGTTTTGTTGTTTTTTGTTTATTCAAGACAAGGTCTTGCTCTGTTGCCCAGGTTAGATTGCATTGGTGCTTTCACAGTTCACTGTAGCCTTGTACCTTCTGGGCTCAAGTGAGTCTCTGAATTCAGCCTCTTGAGTAGCTGGGACCACAGGCACATGCCACCAAGGCTGACAAATTTTTAAATTTTTTGTAGAGACAGGGTCTCCCTATTTTGCTCAGGCTGGTCTCAAACTCCTAGGCTCAAGTGATTCTCCTGCCTTGGCTTCCCAAAGTGCTGGGATTATAGGTGTGAGCTACCACACCCAGCCAATTTACTACCATTTTTTAATCATTATGTTATATAAAACTATTATGAACTGTTTTATACATTAGCTTTTGAGCCTACCCCCGATTATTCCTTAGGATAAGTTTAAATTTGCAATTGCTCAGAAATGAAAAATGTGAAGATATTTGTCACATTTTGTTCTTTAGAAAGTGTTCACCTGTTATCTATCAGTAGTGAGCGAAGGTCCCTGTGTCCCCATGCCCTCACCAACACTAGACATTTTTCTCCTTTCCTTGCCAGGTTCTTAGACAATTACTGATACATCATTTTAGTTTTTCACTTTAGTTATTAGGGAGTTTAAAAGTCACATTATATAAAGTATCTTTTCTCTTTGAATTGCTTATTTTTTAGCCTGTTACTCTGTTTGGGAGTTTAACCTTTTTCTGGTTAATTTTTAAGAGCAATTTATTTAAAATAATATATTATTAAATATATTATAAAAAGCAACAAAAGTATGTATTGTAAGAATTAATGATATAGAACTCTATGACACAAAATAGCTCTCCTTTAAAATCCCACTTTACCCACTCTTAGGAATTTGGTGCATATTTCTGAAAGATTCTTATATAGTGAGAAATTTTTTCCATTGTTTATCAAATATGTTGTAAATATATTGTCTAACGATTAATTTTACCTTTAACATTTTTCCTATTATTTTAATAGTTAATTCACGTACCTAATACAATTCAAAATAGAAAACATTATGCAATATAAAGTAAATTTTAAAAAATTTAGGTCAGCTTTATCATTATAGAAAAAGTTGGAAAACACAAGGAAGGAAAAAAATAATTCTCAACCTGCCATTCAGAAATAGCATTTTGGACCAGGCATGGGGGCTCACACCTGTAATCCCAGCCCTTTGGGAGGACAAGGTGGGAGAGTCACTTGACTCTAGGAATAATAGTGGCACACACCTGTAGTACTTGCTTCTCAGGAGGCTGGGGTGGGAGGATCACTTGAACCTGAGAGGCAAAGGCAGCAGTGACCTGTGGATACACCACTGCACCTTAGTCTGGGGGACAGAGTGAGACCCTGTCTCAAAAAAAAAAAAAAGAAAAAGAAAAAAGAACTAACACTTTGGATTCTATGCATGGGCAGATTTGATTATCACCACATTAGACACACATTACTTTACCTAATCGCTACAAAATCTTGTAAATTGGTGCCAGAAATCGAGACCAGCAGACTTTTGCTGAGTGAGTATTGAAGGAGAAGCAGCAGTTAACTAGATGAAGAGGGGAAGGGAAGAAGATGGTCCTTCCAGGCAGAAGGACCAGCATGTGACCAGAGGAAGCTTTTAGGAACGGAGAGAAGGCTGAGAGCTGGAGGAAGAGGGAAGGAGAATGAGGTTGTAGAAGTAATAATAAAACTAGCTGGAAGAGGGGACCAGAAGGATGTGAGGACACCAGTAAGTAGGCTATTACATTTACTAATCCCCTGTTGAGACTGTGTCCAAAGCTTTCTGATTCTGGGCCATGTTTCCATGAACATCCTTCTCTCTCTGTGTATTTTTTGATTTCTTTGAGATGATTTTCAGGAATTGAATGCTGTGTTGTACAATGTGCACATTTACGTTTTGATACAGCATGTTTTAGATTTATATGGTTGAACATAGAATTTTTGGAATGCCTGGGCTATGGGGTATACTTTCGTTTTTTTGTTTTTGTTCTGAGACAGAGTCTAGCTCTGTCATGCAGCCTGGAGTGCAGTGGTGTGATCTCAGATCACTATAATCTCTGACTCCTAGATTTAAGTGATTCTCCTGCTTTAGCCTCCCAAGTAGCTGGGAACACAGGTGTGTGCATCTCGCTCTGTTGCCCAGGCTGGAGTGCAATGGCAGCTAAATTTGTTTTGTATTTTTAGCAGAGACGGTGTTTCACCATATTGGCCAGTCTGGTCTCAAACTCCTGACCTCAATTAATCCACTCACCTTGGCCTCGCAAAGTGCTGGGATTACATGCGTGAGCCACTGTGCCCTGCCTGTGGGGTATCCTGTTTCTGTGAAGTCCTAGGAACACATGGCATGGGAAATGTTCTTCCTGTATTGCCTTTTCTCTGTGGCAATTCTTTTTTTTTTTTAATTTTGAGACGGAGTCTTAGAATCTTACTCTATTGCCCAGGCTGGAGTGCAGTGGTGCAATCTTGGCTCTCTGCAACCTCTGCCTCCCAGATTCAAGCGATTCTCCTGCCTCAGCCTCCTGAGTAGCTGGAATTACAGGTACCTACCACTACACCTGGCTAACTTTTGTATTTTTAGTTGAGACGGGGTTTCACCATAATGGCCAGGCTGGTCTCCAACTCCTGGCCTCAGGTGATCCACCTGCCTTAGCCTCCCAAAGTGCTGGGATTAAAAGTGTGAGCTATCATGCTCAGCCTCTGTGGCAATTCTTGAACCGGAGCTTGATGAGGATTATCTTTTGAAGGGATTCTTATCCATGATGGGTCATGGGATTCAAGGGGTTCATGTCTTTAATAGTGCTTTAGGCAAACAATGTGCAAAGCCCAAATTTATCCAGATATTCGCTGAACTGATTGTAGAAGAAGCTTCCATGAATGATAAAAGCCACTTAACAAAATGTAGTCCCCTCTGGAGATCAAATGGGGAAAGTTCTAGGAGAGTGCCTCTTGATTGTTGCTTTCCCACAGTTAATTTCAGATTCTTTGTTCATTATCGTTTTACATTTCTGATTCCCTAAAGATGAGCACAATCTGGTAAAAGTCATGGAGCTGGTGGATGCTGTTTATGATCCGTACAAACCCTATCAGCTGAAGTATGGCGACATGGAAGAGAGCAACCTCCTCATCCAGCTCAGCGCTGTGCCTTTGGTAAAGTCATAGTGCGTCGTGGGGCCACTGAGGAAGCATTCTGTTTGCCAGGCTGTTGGCCACGTCTGAGGGAGGGCTGGGGTTTGGGATCTGGTGTGCAAAAGCAAAAAAAAATATGGGCTTTAAGCGTTTGTGGGCTCTTGTAATCCAAATGTAAAACAAGATCATGTGTTTGCTACCAATTTTCTATGATTGATGGTTCGGACACAGTCTCCATCTGTCACTCTGGCTGGAATGCAGTGGTATGATTACAGCTCACTGTAGCCTCAACCTCTCAGGCTCAAGTGATCATCCTGCCTCTTCCTCCTGAGTAGCTGGGACTACAGGCATGCGCCACCACACCTGGCTCATTTTTGTAATTTTTGTAGAGACAAGGTTTCGGCTCGTTGCCCAGGCTGGTCTCAAACTCCTGGGCTCAAGCAATCCACCCACCTTGGCCTTCCAAAGTACTGGAATTAGAGGCATGTGCCACCCCACTGGGCCCCAGTTTTCTATTTAAAATCCCCATTGAAGGTTTAACAAAATGAGAGAGTTAAATCTTTTGGGGATAAGTTGATTATCTCCCTGGTTTAGTAATTCTTATTAAGGTGGTCTTTTGTTTAAGGAAAATATGCAGATGGACACAGGAGCTTAGCACTCATCGGGGATGCTGCAGGGGCAGGTTCACTGTGTGGGTACCAGGGGTGGAACTGAGGCCATTTCCATTTCAAATAGTATTTTGTTTTCAAATCATAAGGTTGTCTAGCATGAGATGCATTGACATTTCAGAATTGATCTTACAGTAGTTCAAATCTACTGCCTCTTACCATTTTCTTGTTTTCTAGGGATATGCCTAGAAAGTCTGTTGCACTTCAATGACATTCTTGCCCCTGAAGGAAGATTTTCCTTTTTTTTTATTTGAAAAGGTCTTGCTCTGTCACCCAGGCTGGAGTGCAATGGCACAATCACAGCTCACTGCAACCTTCGTCTCCCAGGCTCAAACGATCCTCCCACCTCAGCTTCCCGGGTAGCTGGGACTACAGGTGCCCTCCACCGCACCAAGCTAATTTTTTGTATTTTTTGTAGAGATAGAGTTTCACCATTTGCCCAGACTGGTCTCAAACTCCTGGGCTCAGGCGATCCATCCACCTCTGCCTCCCAAAGTGCTGGGATTACAGGCTTGAGCCACCGAACCCAGCCCCCTTTTGCACATTCTTTGGAGCATCTGATATGGAGAATTTGAATCCTAGCTCAAGAGCCAGAGGGAGAGATGCCATCTTAATAATCACAGAAAAAGAGGAAAGCAATGAAAAACATTAGGATGAAGTAGACAGACGTTTGATCATGCTTTTCTGCCAGGAGTTAATTTCCATAATCCCACTGATGACTTAGACTGTTCTCCCTTGATTCAGGCTCTAGAGGAGAGTTCACAGGTTGCAATTGTCTATCTGACATCATTATTAAGTGATTTTACTACAGATGAGAGGGGTTGAAGGTATTCCCCTGTCTCAGCATTATCTGTTCTCAAGCCTGACGCAGCTTTTGTTTGTCTGTATTTGCTGAGCAGGAGCATGGGGAAGTGATTGACTGTGTGCAGGAGCTGAGCCACTCCGTGAACAAGCTGTTTGGTCTGGCGTCTGCAGCCATTGACAGATGCGTCAGATTCACCAATGGCCTGGGCACCTGTGGTCTGCTGTCAGCCTTGAAATCCCTCTTTGCCAAGTAAGGCTCGGGGACTGGGGACTGGATAAGCCACGCTGGAGCAGTGTCTGTCCCAGTTGAAAATGCACGTGTTTTGTATTCCTGCTCTGAACCCTGGGAAACTCTTGCACCTGAGCCCAAGAGGATGTTAAGGATTCATGGTGGCATTGTTTGTGATAGGAGAACATTTGAAACAACTGAAACATCCACCCATTAGGGAAGGCTGCATAAGATGTGATATATTCATATGAGGGAAACTTGTGCAGCAGTTAAAATATGTTAAGAGAAAAAAAAAGAGGCCGGGCGTGTGGCTCACACCTGTAATCCCAGCACTTTGGAAGGCTGAGGCGGGTGGATCAAGAGGTCAGGAGTTCAAGACCAGACTGGCCAACATGGTGAAACTCCGTCTCTACTAAAAAATACAAAAATTAGCTGGGCATGGTGGCTCATGCCTATAATTCCAGCTACCTGGGAGGCTGAGGCAGGAGAATTGCTTGAACTCGGACCCGGGAGGCGGAGGTTGCAGTGAGCTGAGATTCTGCAACTGCACTCCAGCCTAGCGAGACTCCGTCTCAAAAAAAGAAAAAAGAAACTTTTTAGACAAGTGAAATTTTACAAAGTTTATTTGAGCAAGAAAAAGGTTCTATGACCTGGTACGGTGAATCATGCCTGTAATCCCAGTACTTTGGCAGGCCAAGACAGGCGATTGCTTGAGCTCAGGAGTCTGAGACCAGCCTGGCCAACATGGTGAAACCCTGTCTCTGATTGTTCCAGAAATACTGAGCATGTCTCTGTGAACTGGGGAGGCTCTTTTGACCCAGAGTTCCCTGGCATTGCCATCGGGCATTCAGCACCTCCCAGGGCAGTTCCATGTGGCCAGATGAGCCTGGATGTGTTCCTATAGGAAAGAAACATCAGGCTGAGTGCAGTGGCTCATGCTTGTAATCCCAGCACTTTGGGAAGCTAAGGAGGGTGGATCACTTGAGGTCAGGAGTTTGAAATCAGCCTGGTCAACATGGCAAAACTCGTCTCTAGTAAAAATGCAAAAATTAGCTAGGCATGGTGATGGGTGCCTCTAATCCCAGCTGTTTGGGAGGCTGAGACAGGAGGATCACTTGAAAAAGGGGATGGACTATATTCACAGCGACTCTCACATGGCTGACAATTGGAAAGGTGTGGCATGAAAAACAGTTGGAGGGTTTGAGGACAAAAATGATGTGATGAAAGCTATGCTTTCCTCTGAGATTTCATGACAAACTGTGACAAACCCATTTAGAATTCTGGACTGACGGATAATGAAATAGAGAAAGCATTTGCTTATAGCCATACCTGAGAATGGTGGCTAAACAGAACTCCTTCTCCTGCAGTGCGTGCCTGCTCTTGCTGCAGAGCACATGGATATTTGTCATAGTCGCAGGGTGGTGACATGGTTGTTTAACCTCCCATGGCTAAAGCACAATCACGTTCCTTAACATTCCCCTGTCAGTTTATCCTTGAGGCCAGCCCCTCTGCCCTCTGGGGCTCAGAACCCTAGAAAGCTGTCACGCTCTTGGTGCAAGGGGAAGATGTTATCAGTGGGACTCAGGGTTTTGCAGCTTTCTGCCTGAAAGCATTGAGGTCTCTGTAAAGGGAGCAGTAGGATCATTTGCAGTCAGTGGAGTCTGAAGCAGTTTCTTCCACTTCGTTAGCTGAGTGGTCTGTGTCTCCACTGCACATATTGACCTTTCAGGTCGGTGCCCTGAGTCCTCACATTTAACTCCTCAGTTAGAGCTATGGTTTGGGAGGGGCAAGCAGCAAGGCCTTTTGTGATACACGAAAATGTCACAGGTTTCTTAGCTTCCAGAGGACATGACTGCCTCCTTTATGTCCAGCTCTGTGCTAGTTCCTGGGGATATAAGTATGAGGCACAGACCCTGTTCTCCCAGAGCTTAAAGTCCAGCAGCAGCAATAAGCCTCAAACAGGCTATAAGCAATAAGCATTGCTAATTGCTTGCTCTGTCACCCAGGTTGGAGTGCAGTGTTGTGCCCATGGCCCACCGCAGCCTTGACCTTCTAGGCTCAACCCATCCTTCCACCTCAGCCTCCCGAGTAGCTTGGACTATAGGCACCTGCCACCGTGCCCAGCTGATTTTTGTATTTTTTGTCGAGACGAAGTTTCACCATGTCACCCAGTGTGGTCTTGAACTCCTAGGCACAAATGGTCCTTCCACCTCCACCTCCCAAAGTGCTGTGATTACAGGCATGAGCTACCGCATCTGCCTAATTTTTTTTTTTTTTAAGAGATAGGATCTCACTGTGTTACCCCCTTAGCCTCCCAAAATGCTGGGATAACAGGCAGGAGCCACTGTGCTCTGTCTAAACAAGCTGTTTAATTACAGTGTTTTAGGTGCTAGGAGGGAAAAGTATGTGTGAATAGTGAGAGCAAACAGCACACTCTGTGAGGGAGGATTTTCTGGCTTTGAATCTGCATTCATGCTCCTGTCCCATTAAAGTCAGACGCTTGCCAGCCATGGAACTTTAATCCCTGTGCCATGGGTATTTAATCTAAATTTAGAAGATGAGAATGATGCAGAGTTACCCTGGATGTCATGACCTGCCTTACGTTATCCCAGGTCACAGTCAGTTATTACCGTGGGACTGTGATGTTTAAACAGTTCTTCAAACCTTTCACAGACATGCACTTATCTGGATGAGCGGAGGATGTATCAGCATCATCTCTCACCTGGTTGATCCTGGAATCAACTTCGCGACGATCCCTTCCTTCTCCTCTTGGGCATCTCTCTTAGAAACTGCTCGACCAGGTGGTAAAGACCTTTTTGTGGTCAGAGTTTTACAAGCAGTTTCACTCCTCGGTAGGAGCCTCTAAAGATGCTCTCAAGGCCATTAGTAGTTTGTCCAGAGCGGTAGAATCCAGGTCTCTTTAGAGTTGGGGACTCGATGGTGACCTCCCTACCATTTTCTTCCCTTTCCCGGTAGGTATGTGTCGGATTTCACCAGCACTCTCCAGTCCGTACGAAAGAAGTGCAAACTGGATGACATTCCTCCCAACTCCCTCTTCCAGGAAGATTGGACGGCTTTTCAGAACTCCATTAGGTAAACTGGGGGTTGTAATTCACAGTGTTCCTAATGCAGTCAGCATAAACATGCATGATATCATATGTAAAAATGGCAAATGTGTTTGGAAGCGTTTCATTTTTTTTTCTTTCACTGGCTTTTTAAAAAGCAAATACTCTAGACTCTAAACACAAACCAATAAATAAAACCCCAACCCAAACTGACCAACAAAAAGACCCTCCAGCTCTTAAAATATTTTTTAAAGTTCTTTACAAATGCCTCACCTCCTTTAATGACTTAATTTTTTTATTTTTGGTGTGAGATTTTTTTTACCCGCCCCCCACCCCAACCTATAGTTTTTATAGACCTAAAATAACTTAGGGCTTATGTATTAGAAAATACACAGGTGATTGGATTCTGTTTCTGGATCTAAGAACTATGGTACATGATTCTAAATGGTTCCAGGCAACGCTAATTGGCCTAGAAAGGACCATTTAGGAGTCCAGTGAAAGGGCTGGGCATGGTGGCTCGGGCCTTTAATCCTAGCACTTTGGGAGGCCGAGGTGGGTGGATCACTTGAGGTCAGTACTTCGAGACCAACCTGGCCAACATGGTGAAACCCCATCTCTACTAAAAATACAAAAATTACCTGGGCGTAGTGGTATACGCCTGTAATCCCAGCTACTCGGGAGACTGAGGCAGGGGAATCGCTTGAACCTGGGAGGTGGAGATTGCAGTGAGGCAAGATTGTGCCACTGCACTCCAGCTTGGGCAACAGGGCAAACCCTGTCTCGAAAAAAAAAGAAAGAGGGGGTTCAGTGAAAGGAATTGAGGTGACCCTCTCAAGTGGTTATGATGACCAGCTTCTAGAATAGCCTGTGTGGCCTGTGGGCCACTAGGTAGGCACCCTGTTGCCCCAGGTCCTGAGGCTTGATGGGGGTCCAATCAGCAGTTGCCTGAGAAGATTTGGTCCTTGACATGTCCAGCCGGAGGTCCTTGACATGTCCAGCCGGAGAGCACGGACTGCTGTGCTATGGCCAGATCTCACCCATGAACATGTTTGATCATTGCAGTTTTTAACAAGTGGATTTGTTGCCAGTATCTAAAAACTAGATTTAACATGATCCAGATTTCTAATGTCACCTAAAAATGAGATGCTCAGGCAGCATTGGGCCTGCATTGTCATAGCCACTGGGGCTGGCGGCAAGGGTTGCAGAGAAACTGGGCACAGGTTCCCTGTTGTGCGGTGCTTCTCTTCTCTCCCAAGTGGGCTAACAGCAATACGATTAGGCTCTCAGACCCCTTGAGAGAGGAGAGAAGCACCATACAACAAAGATCAAAAGCAGGCTGGGCACGGTGGTTCATGCCTGTAATCCAGCACTTTGGGAGGCTGAGGCAGGTGGATCACAAGGTCAGGCGTTCAAGACCAGCCCGGCCAACATGGTGAAACCCCATATCTACTAAAAATACAAAAATTAACCGGGCGTGGTGGCACCTGCCTGTAATCCCAGCTACTCAGGAGGCTGAAGCAGAAGAATAGCTTGAACCTGGGAGGCGGAGGTTGCGGTGAGCCAGGATCACACCACTGCACTCCAGCCTGGTGACAGAGCAAGACTCCTCTCAAAAAATAAATAAATAAATAAAAATAAAAAGCAATCTGGAAGTTTTTTTTTTCCTTTAAAACCATTCCTCCTGGGTATATTTTCCCAAGAGAGAACCGGTCGTTCACCTGGAGTGCTTCACCTGCTTTCATGTCTTGCCTGACCTCAGACCCAGACCCACTGAAGGCTGTTAGGCAGATCCAGGACCACTCAGGACCATTTTAGATGATTGCCTCACAGGCTCTGTTCTGGACTTCTATTGATTGATTGATTGAGGTGGAGTCCCACACTGTCGTCCAGGCTGTAGTGCAGTGGTGAGATCTCAGCTCACTGCAACCTTCAACTCCTGGATTCAAGCAATTCTCCTGCCTCAGCCTCCTGAGTGGCTGGGACTACAGGCATACACCATGATACCCAGCTAATTTTTTTGTATTTTTAATAGAGACGGGGTTTCACCATGTTGGCCAGGATGGTCTCAATCTCCTGACCTTGTGATTCACCTGCCTCAGCGTGAGCCACTATGCCCAACCAGACTTTTATTTTTTTGATGAAATGTAATGTTCTGTGGGTTGATAGGTGCAGCAAACCACCATGACACATGTTTACCTATGTAAGAAACCTGCACGTCCTACACGTGTATCCCAGAACTTAAAATAAAATTTAAAAAAATTTAATGTTCTAGATGCTAACTATATCCCTTATCATCCATGGTGGCTTGGTATTCTCAAAAATATTATGCACAAGTTTCTTCTGTTGCACCCAAGGGAAGTGGAATATTTTACTTTCCCATAAACTTGTCTTATGATGGAATGCCTAGATACCCTGGTGATGATGGGTACTTTTAGAGAAAGTTAAAAGTTAACTAGACTTAAGATGTTTTTAATCCTTGGATTTGTCCTGACATTATGAGTTTGATGTTGAAGGACTCAGCAGCTGGGAGTTTGAGGCCTGACATAAAATTACTTGAAAATTAAAGGATCATTCAGTACAGATATGATGGTCATTTGGGCTTATCTCTGAGAAATAAATGGATTAATCTTCATCTGCCTTTCATATGATCAGGGAGAGATACTTCTAATACTAAAACAGTTTTCTCTGTCTTGCAACTAGCAGGCATCTAGGAAATATTAAGTAATAAATTTTTATTTAAAAATTTTAGATACAGGAGGCTAGGTGCGGTGGCTCATGCCTGTAATCCCAGCACTTTGGGAGGCTGAGGCGGATGGATCATGAGGTCAGGAGATTGAGACCATCCTGGCTAACATGGTGAAACCCCATCTTTACTAAAAATATAAAAAATTAGCCAGGCGTTGTGGCACACTCCTGTAATCCCAGCTTCTCGGGAGGCTGAGGCAGGAGAATTGCTTGAACCCGGGAGGCAGAGGTTGCAGTGAGCTGAGATCGTGCCACTGCACTCCAGCCTGGGCAACAGACTGAGACTGTCTCAAAAAAAAAAAAATGTAGATATAGGCTGGGTGCTGTGGCTCACTCCTGTAGTCCCAGCACTTTGGGAGGCCAAGGCAGGTGGATCACTTGAGGTCAGGAGTTTGAGACCAGCTTGGCCAACATGGTGAAACCCCATCTCTATTAACAGTACAAAATTAGCCAGGCTTGATCGTGGGTGCCTGTAATCCCAACTACTTGGGAGGCTGAGGCAGGAGAATCACTTGAACTTGGGAGGCAGAGGTTGCAGTGAGCCGAAATCACGCCATTACACTCCAGCCTGGGTGACGTAGCGAGACTCCATCTCAAAAAAAAAAAAAAAAAAAAAAAAAAATTTAGACATAAAGTATCTCCACCCTGTTTTTCTCAAGGATAAGGCTGAGTATTTTGGAAATGTAAAATTATTTGAGGGGGCCATGGATAGAATTGTGCTTTCAGCGCAGAGATGCCAGTGACAGTGGAGGTTATTGGAAAGGACCAGCATTTCCTTTTACATTAATGACTAATGAATGAAACACTTCAGGCTAGCAAATGGTTAACGGCTTTCCCAGAACCAGAACTACCAAAAGAAGCAAATAGTTAGGATTTTTATGAATGAGACAATGTTTGTCCTGTAAAGGTCGGCATTCCGGATGCTTGAACTTGAAGTGCTTTTTGTTTTGTTTAGGATAATAGCCACCTGTGGAGAGCTCTTGCGGCATTGTGGGGACTTCGAGCAGCAGCTAGCCAACAGGTAGGAGAGAGGAGTCGTTGTCGTCTAGACACTGGGGCTCCTGATCAGCAGGAACTTGGTTACACAGTACAGCAAGGACAGCATGTGGGCAGATCTGAAGGCCACAGGGCTCCAGCCCTAGGACTGTCTGTACCTAAATACAGCATATCATTATTGTCATCATTAAACGTTTATTGAGCACCTATAAAGGGCAAGGCTTTGTCCTACTTGGCAAAGGTCACATAATTTTGGTTTGATATGGTGGTTTCAGCCTAAATGAGGAAACAGTACATCTTGTCTCCAAATTAGGAATGGGCTGGGTTCCAACTGCTTGTTTATAAGTCAGTTGTTGGGACTCAGAATAAATTTCTGCATAGAAGTGGTGTGACAAGTGGTGGTGAAGTCCCTTGGGCCAGCCTTCAGGATCGGGGTGAACTTTGGCAGCCTGCCTTCTGCATTCTGCGGTCATTCCATGCTGCTGAAGGGCTGTGTGTCTAAGCGAAATCTCTGGGGTCTGCCCTGGAGAAGCTTGTTCTGCCCCCTTCATCTCTTCTCATACCTGCCAGGGGTTTTATGTTGCCCTGAGGTGGCCTCCTTTAGACAGGTTTTCCCTTCAAGGGGCTCTGGCTTCCCACATTCCTTCCTTTTTTTATTTCTTTCAGTGAAATCTCTCGATTCCCTTGGTATGGCTGATGCGTCTATTCCTTAGGAGCTAAGGAGAAGTCTGTTTCATACGGTTGTTTGAGAGACCAGCAGCAATCCCTTAACCTTCTTCTTGGGTGATTCTTTATTGCCCTAAAGTAATCTCTGGGTGATGGAATTTTTAGCAGTGGTACAAAGTGAAATGCAAGCACCACTGTTCCAAAAGTTAGTAATGGGTGCTGGGAGAATACAGAGGAGCCACAGCAGTCCCCCTGTATCTCACCCAACCTGCCCAGGACAAGAGAAAGCTCTCAGATGAGATTTCAACTTGGCCTTGCTTTACTCAGCCTATAAATCACAAAATGATTCCTTTCTCAAAAGAAATGATCCTAAGGACCTGGTGGCAGTGTCAATCTTAGCCCCAAATATTGTGACCTGTTGGCCTCTGCCACCTTTCTGTTGGTGGGGAGTGGTCCTTGGTAGGAAGCTAGGTGCTGTAGGTAAGATTGATGGAGAGATAAGATAAGCTTTATAGGTATCTCTCACACACACACACACACACACACACACACACACACACACACACACACACACACACACACACACACACAGTGCAGCCTCCCAGCCAGGAACACAGATGGTGACTGTCCCTTTCCAGGCTTAGTGCTTCCAGGATGACATCATCTCTTTCAGGAACTTCCTTGGATACACCCAGGCTGTTCTTGACTTGAAGCTCAGCCAGGCTTTCAGCCTCTCTGGGCTGCAAAATGCAGCCGAGAGAGGCCCATCCTTTATCTGTTGTGTCCCCATTCATGCTCCTGACCAGTCTTTCCTTACCCTTCAGAATGTAATACTTAACTTCATTAAGAGATTAAGGAAAATCCGTGTCCTAGGAATTATCATTTACTTCATTTATATTATTTACACACGTTGCATTGTATGCCTGTGGCACTTTGGTTTTATTCACACAATTTCTGTGCTGGGCATTCGGGAGTGAGTTAGGAACAGCAGCAGCTGCTCCCACTCTATCCTGCTGTGAGCCTTCCCGATAATGAGAAACATCACAAAAAAATCTTGGACTGAAAGACAGCTGGTGGTCTCAGAAATGACAGAAAACACAGAATCCTGAGAAGAAACAGCCAACAAAAAGCATAGACCTTCCTTGGCAACTCGCCCCTACCTCCTGCCCCACCTCCCACCCCACTCACCCCTACCTCCCACCCCACTCGCCCCCTACCTCCCACCCCACTCGCCCCTAACTCCCACCCCACTCGCCCCTAACTCCCACCCTACTCGCCCCCTAACTCCCACCCCACTCGCTCCTACCTCTCACCCCACTTGGCCCCTACCTCCCACCCCACTCGGCCCCTACCTCCCACCCCACTCGCCCCCTACCTCCTACCCCACTTGCCCCTATCTCTCACCCCACTCATCTCTGTCTCCCACTTTACTCACCTCTACCTCCCTTCCCACTGGGCCACAGCTTTCCTGGGCTCTAAGCTAGGTCTTGGGGATATCAGATAATTAAACACAATCCTTGCCCTCAAGGAGCTCAGAGATTAATGGGAGCATCCAGCATGTGCCATTATGCTCATTGCTGTGCCAGGAGAGCGCAACAGATGTGCACAGAGGAAGGAGCATTACAATTCCATTGATTTCCTCAACTAGGACAAGTTACTGCCCACTTCTCAGCTGTGGAAACTTGTGAATTTATACTAGATTCCCCAAACCTGACTGTCTCATTGAACTGTCCCCCAAAGACCTGGTCACCAAAGCCAGGGTGACCTCTCCTTCAACAGTTGTGGAGTCCCTACCACGTGCCAGGCACCCTGCTAGGTGCTAGTCATTCACAGATGAAGAACACGCCATGTTTTGTCCTCACCATCCTGTCAGAGGGGAATGAGGCAGCATGCGTTACATGCAGAACAGAAGCAAGAACCCACTGGGAGCTCTGCCATTGGCTGATGGGGCCGAGGGCTGAGTGCCTCCCGGGGTCCACAAGGCCTCTCCTCTGCCAAGCCTTTCTAATGTCCCTGTGAGGCACTATCTTCGGGAAAAATCAGATTTGCCTTCTGGAAAGATCATTCGGCTAACCCTTAGGAGGACAGATTAAGTGGAACTTTGAGGACTAGAGAGAGGGAAGCTGGTTAGTTGGAAGCCTGCTGCGACCCAGGCAAGAGCTAGTGAAGATTGGAAGTAAGGCAACAGCAGAGGCAGACCACAGTTTGACAGACAAGAGAGCCAACCAGAGTTACCGGTAGGCCCACGCAACAGGAAGAATGAACTTGACCTTAATGGCAGAGGCAGGTAGCTGCTTATGTCAGCAGTGGCTCCTGAGGAAGATCCTTTTGCTGGGGTTTATTTGCAAGTAAAGGCATTTCTTGACCAACTCAAGGATCTGTTTTTGAAATAGTGAGTACATCCTAAAAACTGCTATGTCCAAAGCAATGTTTTCATAAGACATTACAGTAAAGGAGGAGTCGGGGAATTAGCCACATTGGGGATATGTCATAATGCGGTTTTCCTAGTTACACATGTTCGTGTAATTCTGTACATATTTAAATGGGTAGGATGAGTGGTAAAGTTGGTCTAAGGAAAAACAGGGTGGAGGTCGAGATTCCACTTTCCCAGCAGTACAAGGGGTGGATTATCATATGGAACCTCCTCTAGGCGTTTGTCTCTCTCGAAGAGTTTGGAAAGTGCCAGCTTCAATAGATCTCTCTGTAGCACCTAAACCACAAAAATAAACCTCCCAGTGCCACTGAACACAAACACCATGCAGGCTCGGCATGTGGGACAGGTGGGTCCCATGAGTAAAGAGGTGAGCAGCAAGCTGCTGTCACCGTTCTCCAGGAGGCAGCCAGCTGCTGTCCTGCCCAGCAGTCTCTCTGATGGCAGTGCTGGTGGCCCACCCTGGTATTTGACTGTTCTATACCTTGATGGTCATATAGCAAGAAAACTCTCCATAGAAGGTGCATAATGTTGCAGTCTAAACTGACAGCTGCCCCTGCGTAGGCTGTCGGTCGTATGAGGGAGATGGCATATTCTGGCACTGTGAGAGTTAAGCAGGAATAAAAACACCAGGTTTTTTATTGAGCTCACTCTTCAATGATGAAGGACATCCTTTCATTGCCTTCTGAACTGGCCTTAATTCAGTCTGTCTCTTGACGATATCTTAGAATTTAGTAAGGAGCAATCTGACCACTCCAAGAAGAAAGTTCCATGCAAATAGCTCAGGACATCATGGTCATTCCTTTCATTACAGGATTTTGTCCACGGCCGGGAAGTATCTGTCTGATTCCTGTAGCCCCCGGAGCCTGGCTGGTTTTCAGGAGAGCATCTTGACAGACAAGAAGAGCTCTGCCAAGAACCCATGGCAAGAATATAATTACCTCCAGAAAGATAACCCTGCTGAATATGCCAGTTTAATGGAGATACTTTATACCCTCAAGGTATGAGACCAAATGGATGGCATTCTTGCAAATGAAAGGCTTCCTCTCATCACTCACCCTCTCCCTCTCCTGGATACAGGCGGGCCCTGTGTGTGAGCCCTGGGCTGGGGTGTACCCTGCCACTATTTCTCTGTCTCATTTATGTTGGGATTTTAAGGAGCTAATATACGAAACTTGAAACCCATTGAGATACAGATGTAGAAGTTAGGAGAGATGGATCTTTATTACTGGTGATAGCCAGGTTAGAGACTGTGGCTATAGGCTGGGTGAGGTGGCTCACACCTGTAATCCCAACATTTTGGAAGGCCGAGGTGGGTGGATTACCTGAGGTCAGGAGTTCAAGACCAGCCTGGGCAACATGGTGAAACTCCATCTCTACTAAAAATACAAAAATTAGCTGGGTGTGGTGGCACGTGCCTATAGTCCCAGCTACTTGGGGGGCTGAGACAGGAGAATCGCTTGAACCTGGGAGGCAGAGGTTACAGTGAGCTGAGATCGCGCCACTGCACTCCAGCCTGGGTGACAGAGCAAGACTCTGTCTTAAATAAAAATGAAAGAGAATGTGGCTTTAGATCTGTAGCTAGGGGAACTTCCTGTAATTCACTCCAGAATGAAACTTGTCAGCTGGTCAGACAGAGCTGGACAGCCCCTGACCCTGTGCAGGGTCAGCCTCCTAAGAGGGAACCAGTTGTGTACTGCTTGCAGGCAGGCAGAACCTGTAATAGAGGACTCCAACCCAGGACACCACAGGGGAGCAAGAGAAGTCACTCCTCTTTCCCAAGGGAGGAGCCAGGCTGCAGAGTCACCAGGAGTCTACTCGAGTACGAGTTCCTCCACATGAGAACATGAGGGCTTGGGGATAGGTGTTCTCTGCTTTTTCTTTACACTCTTAGTTTTCCTGCCATAAAGCTGCCCTTGACTTTGAGCTTTGGGCCTTGGGACCCGGGACAAGAGGACTTCCTAATAAATGGAGTGAGTCACACAACTCCCTGGGAATGGCCTCCAGGGTTATAAGAAGACCATGGCCATCCTTTGCAGAACCATCCCCCTCCCTCACTGGTCTGGCTTGAACTTCACTCTTGGTGATAGGTAGAGGAGACACTGCTGTTCCTGGAGCACCAGAAGCAGTAGATTTTTTTTTTTTTTCCGAGAAGGAGTCACACTCTGTCGACCAGGCTAGAGTACAGTGGCGCAATCACAGATCACTGCAACCTCCACCTCCCAGCTTCAAGCAATTCTCCTGCCTCAGCTTCCTGAGTAGCTGGGATTATAGTTATGCACCACCACACCTGGCTAATTTTTGTATTTTTAGTAGAGACAGGCTTTCACCATATTGGCCAGGCCAGCCTCGAACTCCTGACCTCAGGTGATCTGCCCATCTCAGCCTCCCAAAGTGCTAGGATTACAGATGTGAGCCACTGTGTCTGGCCAGATGCAGTAGAAAATTATCCAGGGCCTAGAGCTCTGGGAATGAACTGCACAGGGTGCCTGGACATGTCTGAGTTTTGGCACTATTCTCCCAGGGCCTCCCCATCTCTTTGCACCTTGACCCACCAACTGGCTGCATTGAGCTTGACAAACACTTCTCAAAGCAATTCTGTAAACTCATTCATCCATGCTTCTATGATTTGGTTAAAGCAACTCTGTTTATCTTTATTGCTAATCTGATTTATGTCTGTTGTAATCGGTTCATTTATAATAGCAAAACTAAGGTTATGCTTTCCACCTCGGTATTTTCTCAGCCTATTTGGAATTCCTTGGGACTTGTGGAGGTTGTACATACTGTGGCTTTCAACCAAGTATATTTGACCTGACCTCCCTAGGAATTAGGACTCTGTCCATCACTCTGGTTTATATGTGAAGCTTCTGATCTGCTCCCCCCACCTTCCCTCCTCCTCTATCCCTGAGGGATAGTCACAGGTGAATTTTTCCTAAACTGCTAGTCCGTGAGCTCCTGTTAGCCCAAATGCATCAGAATCACCTGGGAAAGTAAATTTAAAATATAGATTCCTGGGCTCCAACCCCAGTGAACTCTGATGCAGTGGTTCTGGGATTGAGCTTGGGAATCTGTAATTCAGTATGTTCCCCAGGGGAGCCTGGGGCACAGCCACATTAGGGAACCACTATTGCATCGAACCCCCAATTCTCCTCTCTGTGAGTTTTCAAAATGGTTAACTAGCTAATGCTTGGGTTGGGTTTCGGGCCTAACAACTGCCTTTTGTATTTTCTTGTCTTAGGAAAAAGGGTCAAGCAATCACAACCTGCTGGCTGCATCTCGAGCAGCCCTGACTCGGCTTAACCAGCAGGCCCACCAGCTGGCTTTTGATTCTGTGTTCCTGCGCATCAAACAACAGCTGTTGCTCATTTCCAAGATGGACGTGAGTTTCCCACTGACCGAATCGATTTCCCCCAGGTCCGGCCTCCAACCCAAGCATACTGAGTATGGGCTTAACCGTCCCTGCGCCAAGAGCTTTGGGAAGATCCCACTTTAACTCTCCCAGGCTGGAAAGAGTCACTTTCCAATTTCACCTTATTGCTTAGCATGAACTTCTTATCTTTATTGTAGTGACTCTGATACTTTATTCACAGGTGGTTCTCAGGATTATTAAAATTGCTTGATTAACTTTCCCATTTGGAGCAGTAGAGAAGTAAGAGAGATTATGTGCTGCCTCGTAGGTTAGGCCAGGTCAGAAGAGCTAATTGTCTTTTGAGATGGATTGATTTTCACAGTGTGTCTGGAGAATTGGTTCTGGAACTTTACACAGGGGAGTGCCTTATCAGAACTGATCTTGTGTTTTTGAGTGAGCTCTGGAAGGTTGTTCCTTTCTTTCCTTGATACCTTTTCTATTTGGCTGTTTCCAGAATCGCCTCGCCTTCCTTTCCTTGCATGCTCTTCTCTTTTCTGGTTGTCGGAATTATTTTTCAAGGCATTGCCTAATAGTACCGTTTTCTCTACTTCCTGTCTTTCCCCTGGTCCAGATCTTGTCACTTGCCTTTTCGATTACTGGGCAGGACAGCCCCCTGGTTAATGTATCTTACTCTTCAGGACCATTTGGATTCCAGTTATGGGCCTTTAATAACCAAGAGATCTTTTTACAAAACAACAAGGACTCATCTGGCAAAATCAAACATGCTCTACTTTCTGCCACTGCCTAGAAAGCCTGCAAGGGCCCCTGCATGGTCTCAGTCAGGCCTCACTCTCTCTCTGGGAGTCAGGATTCCCATCTGTGAAAGGGCTGTTAAACGACATGATCATGAGGTTCTTTCTACCCTTGAAGTTTGTGATTTTCACTCTTTATGATTTTTCTGTGCAAAATGCCATGAGATCTATTTCTTTTTTTTTTTTTTTAGACAGAGTCTCACTGTGTCACCAGGCTGAAGTGCAGTGGCGTGATCTTGGCTCACTGCAATCTCCACCTCCCAGGTTCAAGCAATTCCCCTGCCTCAGCTTCCTGAGCAGCTGGGACTACAGGCTTATACCACCATGCCCAGCTAATTTTTTGGTATTTTATTAGAGACGGGGTTTCACCATGTTGACCAGGATGGTCTCGATCTCCTGACCTCATAATCCACCTGCCATATAGATTGGTGAGGATTAAGTGAGATTTTGTATATTGATAGAATGTAGCACAGCACTAGCCACAGAGTAGATGTGTAATAAATGGTAGTTTTCTTCTTTTCTGCAATTCTCATTTTATAAGAAGAATGATTTAACTTGATTTTTTAAAATAAAAATTGTATATGAATTTATTTTTAGAAACTCAAGCAGTACAAGAAAAAAAAATCCAATAAATACCTTCAAGGTGCCACCACTGAACGATTAAAAAATGACCTGCAGCGTTTCCCTCTTCAAGGGAAGATTCAAGTAACATTCTCTGCTGCTAATCATTGTCAGCATTTTGATGTCCAGCAACCCAGGCGTCCCTTCCTGCATGCCCATACACATGTTAAAGGCTGAGTGGGCATCAGTAGAATGGAAGAAATGGAATTATACTATAGTGTTGTTTTTAAGAAAAATAAGATATGCACAATATAAATTTTATTTGAATTTAATCAGAAAAAAGAGACACTAAATGTAACCAATGGAATTATTGAACTTGAGACAATTTTCTTTTCTTTTCTTTTTTTTCTCTTGAGACTGAGTCTCACTCTGTCACCCGGGCTGGAGTGCAGTGGCATGATCTCAGCTCACTACAGCCTCTGCCTCCTGGGTTCAAGCCGTTCTCCTGCCTCGGCCTCCTGAATAGCTGGGACTACAGGTGCCTGCCACCATGCCCAGCTAATTTTTGTATTTTTTGGTAGAGACAGGGTTTCACCAGGTTGCTCAGGCTGGTCTTGAACTCCTGACCTCAAGTGATTTGTCCACCTTGGCCTCCCAAAGTGCTGGGATTACAGGCATGAGCCACTATGCCTGGGCAAGATTTTTTTTTCCTCCACAAAAGATACTCATTTCCCAGAAGCTCTCTCCAAGATTATAAAAACTATGAAGAGATTGGAGTTGCTATTGCTTTTTGTTAATCCTGTTTCCACTGCAGACAGATACTGATACATATGATCCACTGAAAGGCGAGGGGATTAGCATTTCTTGTCTCTCCTGCCCCCTCCCCTGCCTCCAGATTGGGTTATTTGTATTATTTTTATTTTGTCAAAGCTGAGGGTACTGACCTTCTGTTCTGAAACCTCAGGGCTTCCCGGCTTAGTTCTACATTTAAACAGGGCTGGTGCTTCCCCGTCCTTTTCCCTCTACTTCTGCATTCCAGAGTTCATTATGATGGTACAGTTCCTGGGTGCCTGGCCCTGCCTTCTCATTCCAGCTTCGCCGCAGCATCGTGGGCCCTTGGGAATGGGCACAGGTGGCTTTGGAGATTAGGAGGAGCGCTCTGAGGGTGCCAGCACACGATACCAAGGCAAACACTCTGGCCTTAAGGATTTGAAAATTAAACCCTGGTCATCAAATGTTTGTTTTCAGCATTTACTGGTAAATTCTATTGCCCTTTTATATTCCAAGACTACAAACCAATGCTATATTTGATTTCAAAATAGATTATTGAAGTTTACCTATTTTACCTGGTGACAGATGGTTAGAAAAGGCCATTTGAAGGACGCTTTAAATAAATTTTGAACAATTAAAAAATGACCTGCAGCATTTCCCTATTGCCCTCTTCAAGGACATTCTCTGCTGCTTTTTTTTTTATTTTTTTTGAGACAGAGTCTCACTCTGTTGCCCAGGCTGGAGTGCAGTGGTGTGATCTTTGCTCACCGCAGCCTCTGCCTCCTAGGTTTAAACACTTCTCATGTCTCAGCCTCCCGAGTGGCTGGGACTACAGGCGAGCGTCACCACACCCGGCTAATTTTTGTATTTTTAGTAGAGACAGGGTTTCACTATGATGGCCAGGCTGGTCTCAAATCTCTGGCCTCAAGTGCTCTGCCCACCTCGGCCTCTCAAAGGGCTGGGGTTACAGGCATGAGCCACTGCGCCCGGCCTTCTGCTGCTTTTTAAGCCCCTCCCTAATTCAAGCCACTCTGTCTTGCCCTTCGTCCAAACTTCTTTCCCACTCCGGCTGTTCTTTCCCTCTCTCCCCTGCCTGTTCATATTCTGAGGCTGCTCCTCCTGCCTCCTCTCTGAGGCCTTTCTCGGGGCCTCCAGGCTGCAGTCTCTGGGGTGGATGGCAGCGATGCTAGTCTTTGCCCCACATGTCGGTACCTGCTCTTGGTCTCCAGGAAGCCATTGCTTCTCCCTGCACTCTGCTTCCCAGTCTGTCACCATCTCGGCTCCCTTACTACACCCCTCTTTGCCAACAAACCACCAGGGATTACTATCCCTTCCTTTTCTCTGTATGCCCCACCTCTTTCCACCGGTGTTCTCATCATCTCTGCGCCGTTTTTCAGCTTCTCATTTGCCCCCAACCCCAATCCTCTGCAGAACCACTGTATTCACCTTCACAAAACATTGTTTTGGTTTTGTCTCTCCTCATTCAAAACCCTCCCCAGGGTTAGTCTGATTGTTTTTAGAAACTTTTTATTATGGGCCTTTTCACACATAAACAAAAGTAGGAAGAACAGTATAAAGAACTCCGTATACTCTTCACCTGCTCCAACCATGATCCACTCCTAGCTATCCTGTTTCATACATTCACCTCATCTGAACTGGAAGGACTCTAAAAATAATCACAGTACCACAGTCAACCCTAAAAAAGAAAAAGAAAAGGAATTCCTAATGTCATCAGTGTTCAAATTTCCAGTTGTTTTATAAATGGCAGAATTTAACCCTTTGAGTCAGGATCTAGGATCCAGGATCCTGCACGTTGAGATTTATTGGGATGTCTTTTGTGTTTTTTTTTTGAATGGTAAGCTTCCCTTCTCTCTCTTTTTTCCCTTGCAATTTATTTGTTGAAGATAAAGCCTTTACTTAGCCTGGTGATTAAAGCTGTGCCTTCTCCCTCCAGTCTCTTTCTGCCTCTGTACACCACAGGCGTCCTGTGGCCAGCCCCTTCTCTAATCGCCCTGAGCTCTTGCTCCTCTGAACTCTTACTGTAAAACCTGACCTCTGACACTGAGAACTCTAGAAGTGGGAGGCAGCACTCATGTGCCTGCAGGGGGAAGAGGGGAAGGGCCAAAACAGGATGGGAGATGTGGGGTGTACAGGCTGGGAGTGTGTCAGGGGGCCTTGCTTCCCTTCTGGAGAGCAAGGAGCAAATCTTACATTTCTTGTCCCTTCTCTGCAAAGCCTAGCACAAGCCACTTGATGTCCTGGGGACTTGGTAAATGTGGATGGTTGGCATGTTCCTTCCCAGTGGGTTGGAGTCAGCTGACAAACAAAGTAGGCTCTTTTGAGACGAAAGAGGATTCTCAAGCAAAAACAGAGTCTAGAAAACTGTAGGACAGGGGTTGGGGGAACCTGGGGTAGGGAAGAAAAGAGCTCATTTACATCAAAGAAAATGAGACTGAATGGAGTGGGCGCTAGAGAGCCTGGGGAGCCCTGCCGAGGCAGAGCCTGGGCTGGGAGCCCAGGGGTGGACATGGTCATTCCATTCCTGGAATGCTACTTAAAGGATCAGGCAACTGGATCTGGCATCAGGTGGCTGCAGACAGCAGTTCCTACATGACCACCGGAGTCACTCCCAGAGTTCAGCCAGAAAGGGACTTGTTTTCCAGGCTGGCTTTAGAGTGGCTCAGGTTGGAAGTAAGAAGCGAGATTTCCGAGTGAAGGTGTGCCACACTGAAGCCTGTGAGCACATGTGCACAGGTGCTTCACCCAGCTCTGCACCGAATGCTGGGGAAGGCTCACACAGCAACACAGAGGACATTTCCACCCAGATGGCAAGGAACACGTGTTGGTGCCGAGGTTCTCCTTGAGCAGGGAAACCACAGAGAGGCCACTGGGGTAGCTGTTGGGGTTTGGAGATGCCAGCCCATCCCATCCCTCTGAGTTCTGAATCAGTTGGAAAACAGATCCAGAAGGTGGTGAGAAATAAAAGCAGCAACTTTAGTTGGGGTAAAGCAGTATTGCCAAATGAGGCTTGGCTCTTCCTGCAGCCAAAGGGGCTTCCTAGGCCTCCCTCCCAGATAAGAGATTGACATATAGCCTCTGTGGGGGACCTCAGAGTGCCCTGTTCTCTTTATGGTGCTAAGGATCCACCAGGTAGTGAGACTGCCTGCACCCAGCACCTCTCTACATAGTGGCCCTGCTACGCAGACAAACTGCGACCAAAACATATCCAACTCTCTCCTGTCACAATCTTAGCAAGATAAACAAAAGGGATCAGTTCCCACCCCACAGGTCAGCCAACGTGGCAGTTCCTGTTTTATGGACCTGTAGGAATGCAGAGAGAGAAACCATTGCCTTCTCTATGGCGGGTTTCCAGTTGAAGCTTTAAAAAAGAGAAGCCCCTGCCTGCTGAGTGGTGGAGGCTCCAAAGGTCAGCTCCTACCAAACACAGTGCCTCTGCGGAAGGCCATGTTCTTTGTGTATTTCTGGGTGGCGCCTTCCTGACTGCCTGGCTGCTGGGTACCGATTGCGTCTTCTCCTTTCTCTCCTAGAGCTGGAACACAGCTGGCATTGGAGAAACCCTCACGGATGACCTGCCTGCCTTTAGTCTCACCCCCCTCGAGTACATCAGCAACGTAAGAGCTTCTGTGTGCTTCTCCTGGGTGGTTCAAGCCTTTCAGACCTTCCTTGTCTTTTGTTTCTGGCCCTTATAGTAGTCATTTCCCCATTGGTGCTCTCTGGCCCTTTGGGTAGCTGTGCTTTGGGGTAGTCTGCACTCAGATCCTGGGCTTGAAGAAGAGGCAGAGCCACATGGCGATTCCAGACGCCGGCACATTCTCACTCCTTCACCATCTCTTCTATATGAGATGCAGCCAGTACCTAAGGGTGTCAAGAGTGGAGAGTCTAATAGGAAATTCTGACGTGGGAAGTCAGGAGGCAGGTGGCCAAATTCTTCTCTGTGACTTTCAGAATCGTGTGTGTTTGTGGTGATCCAGCTTTTAGTGATCACCTACTATGTGCCAGGCTCTGTGGGGAGTGCTTTCATGTTTAACTTCATAGCAACAAACAGATCTCTTCAGAAGAATTGCAGCTATAGAGGCTTAATATTAAAAGAGAACAGAGTAAGCTGGACGCAGTGGCTCACGCCTGTAATCCCAGTACTTTGGGAGGCAAAGGCAGGTGGATCATGAGGTCAGGAGTTTGAGACTAGCCGGGCCAACGTAGTGAAACCCTGTTACTACTAAAAATACAAAAATTAGCCAGACATGGTGTTGAGCACCTGTTGTCCCAGCTGCTTGGGAGGCTGAGGCAGGAGAATCGCTTGATCCTGGGAGGCAGAGGTTGTGGTGAGCCAAGATTGTGCTACTGCACTCCAGCCTGGGCAACAGAGCTAGACTCTTTCTCAAAAAAAAAAAAAGAAAGAAAGAAATAATAAACCATGCAGAGGAGTGGGGACATATGAAGTCCTTGCTGCCCTCCCCATTCACCCCTGGGAATTGACGGTCACCCAGACACGTGCACACAGCCTTTCCTTCCATTCCTTCCTGTAGTCCATCTCAGCTGCTCAGTGTGCACAAGGAATACTACCGAGAAGTAATATGCACCAAACCATACTCACCTCATACAATGGGAGATTTCTGGGATTTTTCAAGGTGATTTCTGCCTTAGGCTCTTGCCTTAGAATCTAACCCCTCTGTGTAAGTTGTGACTCTGCTGAAATAATTAGAAAGGAATTTTAAAAGTATTATAAATGTTAGGCTGGGCATGGTGGCTCATGCTATAGTCCCAGCTCTGTGGGAAGTCAAGGCGAGAGAATTGCTTGAGCCCAAAAGTTTGAAACCATTCTGGGCAACATAGGGGGACCCACCCCCAAAATAAAAAAATTAGTTGGGCATAGTGGTGTGTCCAGTGGTCCCAGCTACTTGGGGTGCTGAGGTGGTACCATAGGACATACCACTATACCTGGCTAATTTTTTTATTAGGTGGGAGGATTGCTTGAGCTCAGGAGGTTGAGGCTGCAGTGAGCTGTGATTGCGCCACTCCACTCCAGCCTGGGCAACACAGCAACTGCTGCCTCAGGAAAAAAAAAGTACATGTTGTATAACTGGAAGACGTGCGTCGCAGTCCCACTGGCAGGCAGTGAGGTGGCTGGCTCTTTGCTCTCTGTTCATTTGGGGCAATATCAAAAATCTAAAACAACAGTTATTTCCCTTCTATTTCCCAGGGCACCTGATACCCTCTACTGATGAAACTGTTAAGATATGGGTTGGTCTTGACAACCTGTGGGAATGATCTGATTTTATTTTTATTTATTTATTTTTGAGACAGAGTCTCACTCTGTCGCCCAGACTGGAGTACAGTGGTGCAATCATGGCTCACTGCAACCTCCGACTACTGGGTTCAAGCGATTCTCCTGCCACAGCCTCCCAAGTAGCTGAGATTACAAGCATGTGCCACCATGCCTGGTAACTTTTGCATTTTTAGTAGAGATGGGGTTTCACCATGTTGGCCAGGCTGGTCTCGAACTCCTGACCTCAAGTGACTCACCCACATTGCCCTCCCAAAGTGCTGGGCATGAGCAACTGTGCCCAGCCAAATGATCTGATTTTAGAATGGAGATGGTATGCTTGCAATCTAAATTGATTCAGAAAATGATGGTGCTGGAAGGGACCTGAGAGGCTACCAAGTTGATTCAAAAGTTGAAGAAACAGGTTTAGAGAGGGAAGGAGGGCTAGGAGGAGTTTCCAAGCCTGGGCCGTTCCCTGCCTGCTGCTGTCCTGAGTTGTACCTGGAGGCTGATGACCTGAACCCAGGAAATTGAACATGTACTGTGTGCCGGGACACTGTCAGTGCCAGGTTGGTTAGTGCCTGGGCCAGATCATACCCGTGAGACAGGGTGTGGCAGCCCTTCTTCACAGTGGGAGTGGGGCTGGGAGGAAGCGGCCACTTATCCAGTGGCTGCTCTGTTAGGACGCCAGGTGCTTTACATGCATAGCACATGTGTTAATGCTACACTCACTGCATCCCTTTGAAGTAATACAAGGTCATCCTCATTTCAGCAATGATGATCCAAGGTCCTGACAGATTAAGTTGCCCAGGTTCTCACAGTGGTAGAGCCAGAACTCCAACCCAAGTCTGTCTGACCTCAAAACTTTTCATTTTTCCCAAGTCACTGAGTTAACCCAACTAGGGTATCAAGAAATACTTATTGAATATGTGAGAATAGTAGACAAATATCCACAGGTGTGATGCTAAGCAGCCCTTTCCGCACTGATTTCCAAAGAGTGAATAGAGACAAGACCCCTGAGAGAATCCTGCACCGTGGGACCCCTCTAGGAACCCCAGCAATCCCAAAGTCCAAGGCCAATTGACTACAGTTAGAGATGGCAGATGATTGAAATTTGGCACCTAAATGATACTTCACCTTATTGGTGAAAGCCCTCACTTGCACAGAATCATGTGAACAATGTAAAGAGATGAAATAGGAGAAAATGCTTTGAAATTTAAAAACAATATATATGCAAGGTAAAACTGAATCTGTGGAATTAGCCAAAAGCTTATGCCTACAGATAAAAGACATACCAAATACAGGAGTATGCCTGGGGTCTTTGTATGTAGTAGGTGTTCAGGAAGGGCTTGTTGAGAGGAATTATTATAGTATGGAGAAATTCCAACACCAGAAATCAGCATCCTTCTCTTTCCCCAGCCTTGGGGGGAAATGATGAATTTGTAACATTTCAAGCTGAAATTTATAGTAGCTGTTATTAGTGAGGTAAGTGGCCACTTACCTACTTTGGATGAAAGATCATACTAAGTACATGAAAGAAAAAAATGCTGATTTATTTTACCACCTGTGTACCTCTTATAAAGGGACACCAGGCCGTGTGCAGTGGCCCACCCCTATAATCCCAGCACTTTGGGAGGCCGAGGCGAGTGGATCACCTGAGGTCAGGAGTTCGAGATCAGCCTGGCCAACATGGTGAAACCCGTCTCCACTAAAAATACAAAAAAAAATTAGCCGGGCATGGTGGTGCATGCCTATAGTGCCAGCTACTCTGGAGGCTGAGGCAGGAGAATGACTTGAACCCAGGAGGTAGAGGTTGCAGTGAGCTGAGATTGCACCATTGCACTCCAGTCTGGGCAACAAGAGCAAAACTCTATCTCAAAAAATAAAAGAGGGGAACACAAAACTAATAATTGTATTTTATTTGTTTAAACATAGTGAACTGTTGGATGGATGTTTACACTTACACAGCCAAACCACTTGAATGTTTGGAAGCAAGGGCATGACCATCCTGTAGTTCTCTGGGCTGGGTAAATTTTCGAGTCTCTGTTAACGTCTGGACACCACACCCTGAAAGGAGCCTGCTGTTATGTAGACATGCGTGAAGCCAGATTGAGAAAATCTTGCTTCGATAGTCCCCTGACTTTGAGCTTACAGAATTATCAGTGACATCAATGTCATGGAATGAATATGTAGCAGGAAAAAAAAAAAGCAACAACAAGCTCAAAGACCTTTTAAAAGTATATATTATCTTTTTGAAACCTGAAAAGTCAACCCCTTTATTTAGAAACAAAACGTATACTTACCTTAAAACACGGAACAATGAATTATAATAGAAATAGGAAATAGTGGTCTAAAACACACTCATGATATCACATGGATATCTGGCAAACACATGACAAAGACTGGGCTAATTGTGGGCTTGTCCCAAATGTCTTTTAGGACAATTGCCAGTGACCTTTTGCAATTCCCAATCAGCCAGGGTTTTGTCTATCTTTAGTTTTAAGAGTTTGTATTATGAAAACAATATAGTTTTCTCTCCAATTTATAATTATAAGTGGCTTTTTTTCCAGACAGAATTCCTTTCTTCTTCTGTTTGTATTCTCTAGGAGGGAAAGAATCAGATCCAAATCCAGAAGACAGGATTTTTTTTTTTTTTTTTTTTTTGAGAAAGAGTCTTACTCTGTCATCCAGGCTGGAGTGCAATGGCATGGTCTTGGCTCACAGCAACCTCCACCTCCTAAGTTCAAGCAATTCTCCTGCCTGAGATTCTCGAGTAGCTGGGATTACAGGCACCCACCACCACACCCAGCTAATTTTTGTGCTGTTAATAGGACAGGGTTTCACCATGTTGGCCAGGCTGGTCTCGAACTCCTGACCTCAGGTGATCCACCCACCTCGGCCTCCCAAGGTGCTGGGATTACAGGCATGAGCCACTGTGCTTGGCCTCAGAAGACAGGATTTGAATTCTTGCTTGGCCCCACACTTTCTAACACTAGCATCTTATTGGTCTTTCGCCTATGAACAGTAATAATACTTATGTTTACACAGTGTTTCAAATTTTACAAAGCATTTTGATATCCATTACTTCATTTGAAATAGAGATTGTGTTGAATGCATTCCAAAAATATTGGGGCCATTATGGGAAGGATGAATCTATAATCTACCTGCAGGGTACCAAGGATTCTTTTTTAGCGTACTGCCATAGCAAACATTGCCACATACTGGAAAGATCAGACTTGGGATCACCCCAGGTCTAGCTCTGCCATTTGCTTTCACACAAATTTACCCATAAAGTAATAATCCATATGTGTCAATGTCAGGCTAACAGCACTTTCTTTTGTTTCAGATCGGGCAGTACATCATGTCCCTCCCCCTGAATCTTGAGCCATTTGTGACTCAGGAAGACTCTGCCTTAGAGCTGGCATTGCACGCCGGAAAGCTGCCATTTCCTCCTGAGCAGGGTGAGTGGGGACCGTGGGTGGACTTGATGGGATTTAGACGATGCTTATGCCTGTCCTGGATGCTTATTCCTAGCACTTTCACCTCTCCACACACACAGCTCTGCAAACTCCTCTGGAAATAATTGTCAATATATAACATAGGTGGGCTAGGTGCAGTGACTCATGCCTGTAATCCTAACACTTTGGGAGATGGAGGCAGGAGGATCGCTTGAGCCCAGGAGTTTGAGACCAGCCTGGGCAACATAGTGAGACCTTGTCTCTACAAAAAAGCTAAAAAAATTAGTCAGGCGTAGTTCTGCCTGCCTGTAGTTCCAGCTGCTTGGGAGGTTGAGGCAGGAGGGTCAGTTGAGCTCAGAAGTTTGTGGTTGCAGAGAGCTATGGAGATGCCGCTGCTCCTTGGCCTGGGTGATAGAGTGAGACCCTGTCTCAAAAATAAATAAATAAAGGAATAAATAAATAAATAAAAATTTCTTAAAAAGAAAGGTTAAAGGCTGAGCGTGGTGGCTCACACCTGTAATCCCAGCACTTTGGGAGGCTGAGGCGGGTGGATCATGAGGTCAGGAGTTCAAGACCAGCCTGGCCAAGATGGCAAAACCCCGTTTCTACTAAAAATACAAAAATTAGCTGGACTTGGTGGCATATACCTGTAATCCTAGCTACTTGGGAGGCTGAGGCAGGAGAATCACTTGAACCCTGGAGGTGGAGGTTGCAGTGAGCCGAGACTGCGCCATTGCACTCCAGCCTGGGCAACAAGAGTGAAACTCCATCTCAGAAAAAAAAAAAGGTTAAAAATCAAGGGCTGTTAAAAGACATCTTATGTAAATGCAAATAGAAAGAAAACAAGATAACTGCCTGATTATTAGATAAACTCTAATTTAAAAAAAAAAAAAAGAGTAAATGGGCCATGCAGGGGCGCTGCTCTGAGCTGTCCTGGCTGTGACAGCTATGTCCCTGCCTTCCAAGGGCCGCAGAGCCCACGCTGGTTAGCCACGCCTGGATAAGGAGCTTGCGCTGCTGTCTGGGGGCTGTTGTCAAGGCTCTCTGAACTAGTTTGGGACTGAGAGAGGGAGTTTGCGGGTGGGGGAGTGGGTGCAGGAGAAAGGTTGAATGGGAGGACGAGGGTCAGATGGAGGGTGAATGGGGGTCAGAGGCAGGAGGATGGGGACAGAAGAAATGACCAGTCAGGGCACAGAGTGCAAGTTGATGAGCATGGAGGTAAGGAACACGAGGAAAGGACAGAATGAGGAGGCAGCTGGGGACCAAGCATGGGTGGGGGCCCGAGAGGTAGGAGGAGTGGGGAGGCAGAGGGGATCCCAGCCTGAAGAGGAAGAAGCCGGCTTGTTCCATTTTGGGAACTGAGTGGGGACACTCCCTTATTGGGGGTGGACTCAAAGGTCTTCCAGTGCAAGTCCAGGACCAGACTAGGCCCTGGGAAGTGTTGCCCTCGGAGAAACAGCCACCCTCAGGTCCTCTCTACCTGGGAGAGGACTGTGTATTTCCTCGAATCTTCTCCCCTGCCCACCTGTCCTGTGCCTACCTCCCCATGTGAGTTACTTAGCACTCCCCTTGTGCAGTAACTATTCCCTTCTAGTACAAGGGATCAGCATCCACACAGTTTGCCATACAAAACAGGACTTTATTTTTCTTATTTGTATTTATTTTTTTGAGATGGAGTTTTGCTCTGTTGCCCAGGCTGGAATGCAGTGGTACAAGCAGGGCTCACTGCAGCCTCAACTTCACAGGCTCCAGTGGTCTTCCCACGTCAGCCTCCTGAGTAGCTGGAACCACAGGCACACGCCACCATGCCTGGCGAATTTTTTTTGGTAGAGACAGGATTTCACCATGTTGCCCAGGCTGGTCTTGAACTACTGAGCTCAAGTGATCCACCCGCTTTGGCCTCCCAAAGTGCTAGGAGTACAGACATGAGCTACCATGTCTGGCCTTTGAGTATTTAAGTCAAATCCCAAGTACCTTATGATTTCACTCATAAATATTTCATTATGTATCTCTATTGATAAGGAAGAACCAGTGCAGCTTCACATTTTTTGGCAAGAAAACTGGTGCTGGGTATATTGTCTGTTGCACCACGTTAGGAAGAATATAATGTCTTCTAAAACACATACAGATGTAGTGAATGTGTAATTGTTTGGTTCATTTATTCATTCAACTCATTAGTTTACTCATTCACTTAACAAATGTTTATTAATTGCTTTTTATTTGTGAGGGACCAGGTTGGGCATTATTAAGATAGTAAAAATCCCCTCCCAACCATAAAGTAAAATTTTAACAATGGTTGAAAGAAGAAGCCAATCTGGGTATTTTTTTCTTTACCTCTCTCAATGTTTTATTGTGAAAAATTTCAAACAGAGAGAAAATTACAATTATACAGTCAACATCCATCTCTAATCTGGTGATTTCTAGCATTTTAGCATGGCAGATTTTAAGAATCAAGGGCAAACAGCCAGTAGGAACTTTTTTGCTTAGGTAAATGGCTTTTTTCTAAGAGATGTGATAAGTAGAACCTTTCTAAGTCTTAGGGCCGGTGCGGTGGCTCACACCTGTAATCCCAACGCTTTGGGAGGCCAAGGTGGGCAATCCCTTGAGGTCAGGAGTTCGAGACCAGCCTGGCCAACAAGCTGAAACCCCGTCTCTACTAAAAATACAAAAATTAGCCAGGCATGGTGACAGGCACCTTTAATCCCAGCTACTCAGGAGGCTGAGGCAGGAGAATTGCTTGAACCCAGAAGACAGAGGTTGCAGTGCTCCAAGGCTATTCCCCAATGAAATGCAGAAGCATTTCATCTGCCTGGCCTTGAACACCTTCCTTCCTGAGATTTCCTTTCTCTCCTGAGTGCTGCCTTTTGCTTCCATGTGTTAGTACTTGTCCTTGCCTTTTGACTAATTGTTCCCTGCCAGCATAAGAACCTCTGATGGCTCCACTCAAAGCTATAGGATAAAATCTAAACTCCTCCCTGGTCCAGGAAGTGCTGGCAGCCTCATCTGCCCTTCCTCCCACCTCTCTCTCTCAACTGCTCACACTCAGATTTCTGCCACTCAGGTCTTTTTCTTAATGTTATTATTATTTTTAGAGATGGGCTCTCACTCTGTCACCCAGGCTGGAGTGCAGTGGTGCCATCATAGCTCACTGCAGCCTTGAACTCCTGGGTTCAAGCAATCCTCCAGGCTCAGCCTCCCCAGCCTTCCTGGGACTACAGGTGTGTGCCACTATGTCCGGCTAATTTTTTAGTTTTTTGTAGAGATGAGTTCTCACTGTGTTGCCCAGGCTGATCTGAAACTCTTGGGCTTAAGCATTCCTCCTACCTTGGTCTCCCAGAATGCTGGGATTATAGGCATGAACCACCACTCCTGGCCTCTTAATTTTAAAATAGCTTCTCTTGCCGGGCATAGTGCCTTATGCCTGTAATCCCAGGACTTTGGGAGGCTGAGGCGGGTGGATCACAAGGTTAGGAGTTCAGGACCAGCCTGGCCAAGGTGGTGAAACCCCGTCTCTATTTAAAAAAAAAAAAATAGCTTCTCTTTTTCTCTGATTAAAAATCTACCACTCTGAGGCCGGGTGCAGCGGCTCACGCCCGTAATCTCACCACTTTGGGAGGCTGAGGTGGGTGGATCACCTGAGGTCAGGAATTAGAGACCAGCCTGGCCAATATGGCAAAACCCCGTCTCTACTAAAAATAAAAAAATTAGCCAGATGTGGTGGCGGGTGCCTGTAATCCCACCTACTTGGGAGGCTAAGGCAGGAAAATGGAGTGAGACTCCGTCTCCAAAAAAAAAAAAAATTACCAGTCTGAGAATCACTGGTAACATTTTAGGGACTGTTGTCCCATACATCTTTCTTTGCAGATCTGACACACACACACACACACACACACTTTTTCATAATTAGGATCATGTTGCATGTGCTTTGTTATCATGGACACTTTTTTTTTTGAGACAGAGTCTTGCTGTGTTGCCCAGGGTGGAGGGCAGTGGTGTGATCTTGGCTCACTGCAACCTCTGCCTCCCAGACTCAAGTGATTCTCCTGCCGTAGCCTCCTGAGTAACTGGTACTATAGGTGCGTGCCACCACGCCTGGCTAATTTTTTGTATTTTTGGTAGAGACAGGGTTTCACATGTTGCCCAGGTCGTTCTCAAACTCCTGACCTCAAGTGATCACCCACTTTGGCCTCCCAAAGTGCTGGGATTACAGACGTGAGCCACCATGCCTGGCCTCATGGACACTTTTTAAAAACAATTTTTTTTGCCCCATGCTCGGAATGGTTTTCCTCATGTGTGCTTGGCAAACAGCCCATTTGTTTCTACTCTTCCTCGGCAGCCTTAAGTGAAGGTATTTGCTCCTAATTCCATGCTCCTGTTAATCTTTGAATGCACCTTCATTGTAACACCAACTACACTGTGTGTGATGAACACCTTCTTTCTCCTTTGGCCAGAGAGTACAATAAATGCAGGGTCATCCAGCACCAGTACCCAGAGCAGCTCTGCACCCAGCAGGTCATTGGTAAATCAGGGTTTGTGCAGTGAGCAAATGACTGCCCGTCACCCGCTGTGTCCAGCGTGGCGCCTCTTTCCCCCTCTACTCGGAGTGTACCCTGAGGCTTCAGCCGAGGGCTCTGCCTCATTTTCACTTCTCCTTTTATTCAGTTTTCATCTCTGTCCAGTAACTCTCAAGTCTAGGTATTTGGCCTCTGGTTATGTTCAGCCTTTTCTGGGTATTCTACCGTCTAGTCAAATTCAGCAGGAAGGAGGTTTCTCTCCCAAAGCAGCTTCACTGCCAGAGCTGCGTTTCTGGCCATGTTACAAGTCCAGTTGTCAGCTTCCATGGTAGAAACCCCAGATTACATCTTACCTTTGGGCTCATTTGTCACTAACCCATTTTTTGTTTTACTTTAGCCTTCTAACTTGTACTTTTTGTACAGATGCTGCATCTAAAACAGTCTCACAACTTAAAAAGAAAAAATCTATAACAATATCCCACTGTGGAACATACTGGTATTTCTATTTTCCCTTGTTCCCTCTGGCTCTGCTTTGTAAGCAGATTTTGTGTGTAAATGTATATTCTGTATTATTATTATTATTATTATTATTAGAAACAGAGTCTTGCTATGTCATCCAGGCTGGAGTGCAGTGTCGTGATCTCGGCTCACTGCAATTTCTGCTTCCCGGATTCAAGTGATTCTCCTGCCTCAGCCTCCAAAGTAGCTGGGATTACAGGCACCTGCCACCATGCCTGGCTAATGTTTGTATTTTAGTAGAGATGGGGTTTCACCAACTTGGCCAGGCTGGTCTCGAACTCCTGACCTCAAGTGATCTGCCCACCGTGGCCTCCCAAAGTGCTGGGATTACAGGTGTGAGCCACTGCACCCAGTCTATATTCTGTATTATTTTTAGCACTCATAGTAGTGTCCTTGTCTTCAAAAAGTATCTCATTTCACTGCTTGGCCTCATACTTGTTTTTGAATGTTGCTCTCATTTCCCCCTTCTTTCCATTCTGGCATCAAGTGGCCTCTTCTCCCTAGGAGGCCAGGCCCGCCTGTCTTGTCTGGACAGCTGCCCCACCCTCCCACCTCACCTCGCCACAGCCTGACCAGCTTGCCTGCATGGGCTTGTCATGTTGAAGCCTTGGTCATGATGCAGGGCAGGTGAGCCCCAAATTATGGCTTAGCCCCAAAGGGTCCTTGGCTTCACTCAGGAAAGAATTCAAGAGTGCACCGATGGTAGAAGAAAGCAGCTTTATTGAGATGGCAGTGTTATGGCTCTGTGACTGTTCCTGCGGAGCAGGGCTGCCCTATAGGCCGCCTGCTGAGAACAGCAGCTCAGGGCAGTTCCGGAGTCACAATGATCCCCACTTTTGATTACATTGCAAATTAAAGGGGAGGATTATGCAGAAAATTTTAGCAAAAGGGTGGTAACTTTTTTTTTTTTTTTAAAGAATGAAAGAGAGAAAGGAAGAGGAAGAGATTTTAGAAAAAGAGAGAAAAGGAGAAAGAAAGAAACAGCAAAAGAAAGAAAAAATGAAAGAGAAAGAAAGAAGAAGAGATTTTAGAAAAAGAG
>CAUYQU010063625.1:0-23722 GCA_963574635.1 Cheracebus regulus | reverse complement strand
ATGGAATGTCTATTTCCAGGTCCTTGAGGAATCGCCACACTGTCTTCCACAATGGTTGAACTAGTTTACACTCCCACCAACAGTGTAAAAGTGTTCCTATTTCTCCACATCCTCTCCAGCATCTGTTGTCTCCAGATTTTTCAATGATTGCCATTCTAACTGGTGTGAGATGGTATATCAGTGTAGTTTTGATTTGCATTTCTCTAATGACCAGTGATGATGAGCATTTTTTCATATGTTTGTTGACCTCATGTATGTCTTCTTTTGTAAAGTATCTGTTCATATCTTTTGCCCACTTTTGAATGGGCTTGTTTTTTTCTTGTAAATCTGTTTTAGTTGTTTGTAGATTCTGGATATTAGCCCTTTGTCAGATGGGTAGATTGCAAAAATTTTTCCCATTCTGTTGGTTGCCGATTCACTCTAATGACTGTTTCTTTTGCTGTGCAGAAGCTGTAGAGTTTGATTAGGTCCCATCTGTCTGTTTTGGCTTTTGTTGCCAATGCTTTTGGTGTTTTGGTCATGAAGTCCTTGCCTACGCCTATGTCCTGAATGGTTTTGCCTAGGTTTTCTTCTAGAGTTTTCATGGCGTTAGGTCTTATGTTTAAGTCTTTAATCCATCTGGAGTTAATTTTAGTGTAAGGTGTCAGGAAGGGGTCCAGTTTCTGTTTTCTGCACATGGCTAGCCAGTTTTCCCAACACCATCTATCAAACAGTGACCCCTTTCTCCACTGCTTGTTTTTGTCAGGTTTGTCTAAGATCAGATGGTTGTAGATGTGTGGTGTTGCCTCTGAGGCCTCTGTTCTGTTCCATTGGTCTATATCTCTGTTTTGGTACCAGTACCATGCTATTTTGATTACTGTAGCCTTGTAGTATAGTTTGAGGTCCGGTAGTGTGATGCCTCCCGCTTTGTTCTTTTTGCTTAGAATTGACTTGGCTATGCGGGCTCTCTTTTGGTTCCCTATGAAGTTTAAAGTGGTTTTTTCCAGTTCTGTGGAGAAGGTCATTGGCATCTTCAATTTCTTTATCAAATATCATCTCAATGACGCCTAATTTCACCAGGTTTAACTTGCTGATTGTGAATTTCTAGAATGTCGCTATGGCAATTCTGGTACCCTTTACCTTTATAAACCACTGGTACCCTTTACAAACCACTTAATGCTTTGTAACAATGTATATAATTTACTTACGTATTATCTCTCTCCCTTGTGAAACATGAAGTTTTTTTGTTGTCCACTGACATATCCTAAATTTCTCAAAACAGAGCCCAGCAAGTGGTATTCAGTCAATAAATATTTGAGTGGATGAATAGAGACAATATTAATATTTTTGAGAAAGACAAAGCTCAATTAAGTCACAATCTGGATTTTCAAGTATGAATCTATAGGAATTCAGTCTTTCTTGAATAATTGGCTATATTTACAAGATGTAAGTACAAGTTGAAGGATGGACAGAATTTTTGGTTAGGCAAAGGGAGAGCAGGTTGAGAACACAAAGCAGGTTGACAGAAACAAAACAGATGACCATGCTGCCACAGATCCTGCTGGCCAAGAGGCTGTAGAGATGCAACATGACCAGACTAGGGGACAAACTTATTTCTATCTCTAGAGTCATTTATTCAATAAATATTAACTGTAACTGAGCCTCAACTATGTGTCAGGTACCTTTCTAGGTGATGAGGATTAAGTAGTGAACAGTGAATGAACAGACAAAATCTCTGCCTGTATGGAGTTTATAGTGAGGGGAAGAGATCAAGGATGCCATGAAAATAAGACTAAATTCTGGAGACATAATGTAATGTCAGGTATTTCAAACAGAAATAGCTTTTACTTCTTATGTGGCTCCACCTGCTTGGTCTTCTCTGTCTGTATAGTAGTTTGGTGACCCTACATAATAATTGGCTCTATGTGAGTCCGGTACATTACCCTAATAATACATGAAAGGGTCATTGAACTTGGAATTATGTAATGACAAGCAAGTGATCACTTAGGAAAAACTTGCACCACAATGAGAAATGCACTATGTAAAATTAGATATAGAAATTAAAAATTAAAAGTGGGCATGACTGCAAGATAGTTTTCATTTTAATTATACTATAGGGCATTGTCACCAGCAAGTATCAATCTTGGTTCTTGCTCAGAGTTTTTGGTATTATCTTCTTTTCTGTGTTACTCTCTGAGGCACCTCTGAGCTCTTTTATTTACCTACTCAGCTCTTATTCATATTGTTCTTGTTTTGGGGACATTAACTTTTTACAGATATACATATATACATATATATGATAAAACTGTTAGCAAAAATCAGGAAAATGACAAATATAAAATTCAGGCAACTAGCTTCCCTGGTCTGTGTGTGTGTGTGTGTGTGTGTGTGTGTGTGTGTGTGTGTGCATGCGTGTGTGTGTGTGCGTGTGTGTGTGTTGAAGAAGCCATGTTGAGGGGTGGTCAGAAGATGAGAAGATGAAAGTGAGGAGGATCACATGGCAAATGCAAGTTATTAGTGACCTTTGGGAGGGAATTAATCCTCTATCTTTGCCTCAAGCTTTTAACTTTAAATGTACATTAACCTGTCATATCTTCTAACTGAATCATAGAATTTTTTCTAATGTACATTTATCTCTATATAATATGTAGTAAAATATGTATATATGAAATATGTGGTCTTATTGGAAGTCTGCTTGCCCTCTTCATGGCAGATTACTTAGAATTTAGATCCTTGTCTCCTGGGAGGGTCTCGGATAGCTCATCATGCTAGTGCTATTCATGGCTATTATTTTTATTCCACTTGACTTATTTAAGGTTATCAGTTAAACACCAATTTTCTCATTTCTTTAAAAATAAGAACCCCTACATTTTTGACACTACAAACCATAGATGAAGAGTTGTGTTGTTCTAAAAATATGACACTCTTCTCTATAACACCACTTTAACCTGCCTTTGTCTTGGGGCTGATTAACTGGTTTTCTACACAGTGGCTGACCCTTGTTGCCCTGTCATTAGACTTTGGAAGAAAGGAAAAGAATGCCCTAAGGAGAACACCCTCACAACTCAGAGGTCTGCCAGGTTATTCTGTAACTCAGGAAGCCCTCCTGAGACTTTCAGACAAAATATTGAATTGAACATCAAAAAGGAAAAAAGTCTTCTGCCTAAATCACAGAAGGACATGTAGTATGATTGCTGTATTTTTGCTTTTTTTTTCTTTTGCAGAGAGGAGGTAATTGAGGCAAAGTATTATAATAAAATAGCCCAATTATGTAATGACCATAATGTTTCATAGTGGAAAGATCAAATAAGTCAGACATAGCTGGAGACCACTTCTATCTTGCTACTTATTGTTAGTCTTGTAGGCAGAAACAGGCCAGAAGGAATTCACCAAATCTTTTTTTCCTCAAGTATATTGATATTCATATAAACAGAATGCATTTTAGCTAGATTTGTTTGTTCCCTTATCAACATCTGTAAATCTAATAACTTGATGTTTTTCATAACAGAGTGAAGATTACACTGAGGCCAAAAGTGAACTACAGCTGTACATCTTTCATTATAATGTCTTCTGTTAAGATGTTTTCATTATTCAAATAATTATCTCCATCTTCTAAAGTTATATTATTTGAAAAGTATTTTTAAACAAACATGCTGTGTAATAGTTAAAATAATGGAGACTACTCTTACTCTTTCATGTACCAGAAGGCTGACTAAATTGAATATTATCAATATGTAATATTGCCATCATAAATTGATTGGATTTCTTAAGACGTAGATGTTTTAAATGTTTATCATATAGTTTAATCACCTTAACCTAAACAATTTTGCAGTCATCTTTCCTCTTAAAAACACATAGTAAATTTGAACAAGTGCTGATAGCAAAAGAAAAACAACAGCAACAAAAGCAGGGTCTGGGTGCGGTGGCTCATGCTCATATTCCTGGTACTTTGGGAGGCCAACGTAGGCAAATCATTTGAGTCCAGTAGTTCAAGACCAGCCTGGGAAACATAGTGAAACCCTGGTCTCTCCAAAAAACAAAAATGTTAGCCAGATGTGATGCTATAGTCCTGGCTACTCAGGAGGATGAGGTGAGGAATCACTAGAGTCCAGGAGGTCAAAGCTGCAGGGAGCCATGATAGGGCCACTGCACTCCAGCCTGGGCAATAGAGAGACTCTGTCTCAAAAATTAAAAAGAAAGAAAGGCAGAAAAATCCCAATTTGCTATCATGGTAAATTTTTAGATGTCTTTTTTTTTTAATTCCATTTTAGGTTTTGGGGTACATGTGAAGAACATGCAAAATTGTTGCATAAGTACACACACGGAAGTGTGATTTGCTGCCTTCCTCCCCATCACCTATATCTGGCATTTCTCCCCATGCTGTCTCTCCCCAACTCCCCACCCCAAAGTGTCCCTCCCCTATTTCCCTCTGACAGACCCCAGTGTGTAATGCTCCCCTCCCTGTGTCCATTTGTTCTCATTGTTCAACAGCCATCGATGAGTGAGAACATGAGGTGTTTGATTATCTGTTCTTGCATCAGTTTGCTGAGAATGATGGTTTCCAGGTTCATCCATGTCCCTACAAAGGACACAAACTCATCGTTTTTGATGGCTGCATAGTATTCCATGGTGTATATGTGCCACATTTTCACTGTCCATTCTATCATGGATGGGTATTTGGGTTGGTTCCAGGTCTTTGCTATTGTAAACAGTGCTGCAGTGAACATTCGTGTGCATGTGTCCGTATAGTAGAACAATTTATAATCCTTTGCATATATACCCAGTAATGGGAATGCTGGGTCAAATGGAATTTCTATTTCTAGGTCCTTGAGGAATCGCCCCACTGTCTTTCACAATGATTGAACTAATTTACACTCCCACCAACAGTGTAAAAGTGTTCCTATTTCTCCACATCCTCTCCAGCATCTGTGGTCTCTAGATTTTTTAATGATAGCCATTCTAACTGGAGTGAGATGGTATCTCAATGTAGTTTTGATTTGCATTTCTCTAAGGACCAGTGATGATGAGCATTTTTCTTATGTTTGGTGGCCTCATGTATGTCTTCTTTTGTAAAGTGTCTGTTCATATCTTTTGCCCACTTTTGAATGGGCTTGTTTTTTTCTTGTAAATCTGTTTTAGTTGTTTGTAGATTCTGGATATTAGCCCTTTGTCAGATGGGTAGATTGCAAAAATTTTTTCCCATTCTGTTGGTTGCTGATTCACTCTAATGACTGTTTCTTTTGCTGTGCAGAAGCTGTAGAGTTTGATTAGGTCCCATCTGTCTGTTTTGGCTTTTGTTGCCAATGCTGTTGGTGTTTTGGTCATGAAGTCCTTGCCTACGCCTATGTACTGAATGGTTTTGCCTAGGTTTTCTTCTAGGGTTTTTATGGTGTTAGGTCTTATGTTTAAATCTTTAATCCATCTGGAGGTAATTTTTGTATAAGGTGTAAGGAAGGGGTCCTCAGCTTTCTGCACATGGCTAGCCAGTTTTCCCCATACCATTTTTTATACAGGGAATCCTTTTCCCATTGCTTTTGTCAGGTTTGTCGAAGATCAGATAGTTGTAGATGTGTGGCGTTACTTCTGAGGCCTCTGTTCTGTGTCATTGGTCTATATTTGTTGTTTTTTTTTTTGTACTAGTACCATGCTGTTTTGATTACTCTAGCCTTGTAGTTTAGTTTGAAGTCAGGTAGCGTGATGCCTCCAGCTTTGCTGTTTTTGCTTAGGGTTTTCTTGGCTATGTGGGCTCTATTTTGGTTCCATGTGAAGTTTAAAGTGGTTTTTTCCAGTTCTGTGAAGAAGGTCAATGGTAGCTTGATGGGGACAGCATTGAATATGTAAATTACTTTGGACAGTATGGCCATTTTCACAATATTAATTCTTCCTAACCATGAGCATGGAATGTTTTTCCCTCCGTTTGTGTCCTCTGTTATTTCCTTGAGCAGTGTTTTGTAGTTCCCCTTGAGGAGGTCCTTTACATCTTTTGTTAGTTTTATTCCTAGGTATTTTATTCTCTTTTTATCAATTGTGAATGGGAGTTTACTCTTGATTTTGCTCTCTTTTAGTCTGTTATCGGTGTATAGGAATGCTTGTGATTGCTGCACATTGTCTCAGGATACAAAATGGTTGTTATCAAAAAGACAAAAATAACGGATATGGCAAAGATACAGAGGAAATAGAACTCTTATACACTGGTAGTAGTGTAAAGTTTTTACAGCCATTATGGAAAACAGTATGGAGGTTTCTCAAAAAACAAAACAAAACAAAAAAAAAAAACAACTACAATAGAAGTACCATATGATCCAGCAGTTTTACCACTGGATATTCATTCAAAGGAACAGAAGGCAGTATCAAATGGATACCTTAACTCAGATGTTTATTACAGCAATATTCACAATAACTATGATAGAGAATCAACTGCATGTCCATCAGCAAATGAATAGATAAAGAAAATATGGTGTGAATACATAATGAAATACTGTTTGGCCACAGAAGAAAATGAAATCCTGTGATTGAGCAATATGGATTACAGATTATTATGTTAAGTGAAATAAGCCTGCCACAAGAAGACAAGTATTGCATAATTTTACTCACATATGGGAACTAGAAAAATTAATCTAATGGTGGTAGAAAGTAGAATGATAAATACCAGAAGCTGCGAAGGTTGTATGTTGTGGGGAGAGAATACGAAGAAAAGTTGGTACAAACATATTGATAGATAGGAGGAATGTTTTAATGTTTCATAGCAGAGAAGGGTAACTATAATTAACAATAATGTATTATATATTCAAAATAGCTAAAAGAAAGATTTTGAAATGTTCTCAAAACATAGAAATAACATATGCCAAAGAGTGGATATCATAAATACTCTGACTCGATCTTACATATTTTATGCAAGTAACAAAATATCATATGTACCCCATAAACATGTACAAATATTATGTGTCAATTTTTAAAGATGTTAATAATCAAAAAGAATATGGTTAATGTTTGAAAAATTTGAGAAAAATATAATTTAAACCTTTTACTTTTTATCAAAGACACCATAAAATTAGTAGAAAATCAATAGAAGATATTCGCAAACCAACTTACCATTGCTTCAATATGTAGAATATAAAAAGAGCAATTAAAAACAATTAAGAAAAAGACCACCATCTCAATAGAAAAATGTACAAAGGACATAAAGATAAAATAGAGAATGCCCAAATTTCTTATATATAAAGGATATGAATTGGCACCCAATACAGTTGGTACCAAATTTCATTCACATTAGATTGGCAATTATTTAAGTCTTACAACACAAAATTTTGGCAAGTTGTAGAACAATGGGAATATTTATACTACAGTAAGGGTAAATTTGCATAACCACTTCAGAGTGCAATTTTTAATATAATAGTAAAATGAACATTTATACATCCCATGACACAATAATTCTATTTTCATTTTATAATCTAGAAGGAATTTTGCCCATGTGCCAGAGGAGATAAATATTAATTGTAGGGTAATTCATATTATAAAAACCTTTTAAAAAATATAAATGTCCCTAATAAAAATGGCTAAAATTATACATATTATAGATGTAATTAACAAATATAAAAGTTAAATATGGAGTGTAAATTAAGTAAAGCTACATGCATTAGCACAGAGAAATCTGAAAAACACTGTTTTTATGGGGAAACAAATCATAACCTGTTACAGATTTACTGTTTATATAACAGATTTTAAAATAATACCCAATGTTTGTGGATACGTTCATATGAAGTAAAAGAGTAAAACATTCACTTAGATAATTATTACCTATTTCATGAAAATAGTTTTACCTGGAAAGACTAAATTATGGTGCAGAGAAAGAAAATCAATGGAAACATAGGCACAATGGTGCAAGAGAAAGCAATATGGGGAGAAACTTTTTTAAGTAAATTTAAAAACATTTCCAACTCAGTAGCTATATATCAAGTAACAGAGACTGTTGATTTGTTCCAATTAGGATAACATATCTGAAACACAGAAGAAATTGGATTTATCACATGATTCAATTATCAATACCATTCTCCATGAATCATGTTTCCTTTGAGTATAAATATGGTAGCAAAGTATGGATGTAATAACAATCACTACACTTGTAAGCTTCAAGGCTTTAGTGGGGATCCCAGGTTCTCTGATTCTCCAATAAAACATGCCTTATCTTTGGAGCAATCTCATAAGGAATGAATGGTCTAGGAGTGTCCACTTGAATCTTTAACCTGATAGCACTCTTGGAAATGAGTTATGGAAAAGGGGTGAGTACCTCATTTATTTTAAATCTATATCAACTATCATGGTTACTAAGAAAATAACCACAGGATGAGTTCATTACCTCTTCTATCCCACTGAAACCAACACGAGACAAGATTGTACCACAACTATACTTATTATCTAAATTTTGCAAGCCCCCTCTTTCATGAGTGCAGCACCATGGCAGTCTCTCTAAGCATCCCCTAAATTTTGCTTATTTCTTTTATGATGTATAGTTACTCCAATAAAGACCACGCCTCCCCTTGAAGATAAGAAGAAGAAACATTTACAGAGTCACAGGTATGATGTTAGTAAGGCCATTTCTCAATTGTAACTCGTGTCCACTTCATTCAAAGGGATCTTGACACCCTAAGAGCTCATGGCATTCTTTTGTTCAAGTTTAAATCAGTAAACCTCTTACAGTGGCAACATCTCCCACCCTTATTCCCAGACTATAGATGATGAACCTGCTTTCCTGTTATGGAAGATTTTTTCATGAATGCTTGTACTCTCTTTTCCAGTGTATTTTCTAGGGTTAGTAAAAAAAAGAAAAAAAAACCTCTTGGCTTTCCAGAGAAAACAGTTAAATTGTAGATAAGAGAATAATCATGGTAAATTCAGTGTAACATTCTCATGATCAAAAGTTTGCAGATACGTTTTTTTCAATTGAGGCTTCCTAAGCCTTCCAACATTGTGGTGACTCATAGAAAATGATAATATTGCTTGTCACGATGGACTTCCAGCCACCCTAAGTCTCACCTTCACACTTCTTTTACACTGTGGTCTGAGAGGATCAGTATGACCACACACATGGATTCTAATAGGAGAAAGCATGTTCTATACTAAACCACAACCAAATAATTTTTTACTCTCAAACTGATTCACTATAGGCCACCATGAGTGTAGGTTTGTCCAATCAGCCAAACACATAATGAAACCATTCTTACCACACAGATTAATTCAGAGCCATGGGAAGTACATCAATAGTAATAAATTTGGCCTGAACTACAACTTTATATCCTTCTCGTTTGTCTGCTAAACTCTAAATTCGTTTTCTGTATATACTCTTCAGATTGAGAGTTATTGAAGTTCGCAAAATCTGTTTCTCTCCTTCAGAATTAATTATACTTCATAGTTTGGCCCTGGGGCATGCCCAGATCTGACTCCAAGTTACAGGCCTGGAGTTAGTGACAGGTGGTAGTGGAGGGGCATTAAGGAAGTTGGTATCCTCTCACTCCTCTTACAAAGTTACTGACTTAAATGGTTGTTATATGGTCTTCCAGGAAGACAAGACTAACATCCTCAGACAGATGAGAAAAGGCAACTTTTGTCACTAATGGAAGCTCAAGACAGTCTGGGAATATAGAATACCTTGACTTTTTCCATTTCTTCCGAGTGTCATGGTTTTAGTTCTGTGGATTCCAGTGTTTCTTATTCATTTTCCACCTGTCACATACTGAAATAGAAGAAGCTGAAAATTAAACTCCATGCAGAGAGACACAAATTCTCCTGATTACAGTTTCAGTATCTCTAAAATAAATGATGAGTTACATTCCAGGTTATTAAAAAAAGGAAAAAAAAATTTCCATTGTTCTACAACAACATTAAACTAAAAGATTAAAATCCTGAGGCCAGATGGGGTGCTATGGCTCAGGCCTGTAATCCCAGCACTTAGGGAGGCCGAGGCGGGCTGATCACCTGAGGTCAGGAGTTCAAGACCAGCTTGGCCAACATGGCAAAACCCCATCTCCACTAAAAATAAAAAAATAAAAAAATAAATTAGCTGGGTGTAGTGGGGTGTGCCTGTAATCCCAGCTAGTCGGGAAGCTGAGGCAGGAGAATTGCTTGGACTCAGGAGGCAGAGGTTGCAGTAAGCCGACATCACTCCATTGCACTCCAGCCTAGGCCACAGAGCAAGACTCTGTCCCAAAAAAAATATATTAAAAAAATCATGAGGCCAGTAACTTCCTCATATAATTCGTCCATTGTAGATTGCAGTACAAACACTCCCCTGCACCCATGCCCCATTTTAATCCACCAATGTGACAAGGTAGAGATGAGATATGCAAAATAAGCTCTCATTAGCCGATGTGAGCTGGCTTCCAGCACACAACTGAGTAATTTCCAAAACCACAGTGCTCAACTGGCAAGGTCAGAGAGCCATGATCAAGAACCTTAGGAATCACAAAGGTTCTGCCAAAGCTACTACTCCAAAAGCTTACTGTCTCCACCTTGAAACATGCCAGCAAAATGACTGTCTTGTGTTCAATTTCTTTCCCACATTACAACACTAGCTATAGAGAAGTCAGAAAAAGATGGTGTTGGCTGTTTTGCTGTTTCATTACAAGTTATGCTTGAAAAGTCTTAGAATGATGATGGGACTAACCAATATAAATTACATGTCACACCCATATGACCCACACAGGGGATTAGACTGTTTTACATAAGATATTACACAGTGATGAAAAAAATTCTCTGTGTATGTTTCTATAAGTACAGATTGAGTGTGTTGCAAAGTACTACAGAATATACACTGAATTGTTATCCAAGATTAACTGGCTTGAAAAAGGCTCAAGCTGAAGAGAGGAGAGGAGCTGTTAAAAAAAAAAAGGTAAGAAAGAGAAAAGCAAAAACTAAATGCATTAACATATGTGATATTATGTATATCTATGTGCGCATGGAACTAGAAAATATTGAGTTATATCTCTACTAATTTATGGAGATATCCATTAAAATTGATAAGATTAAAAAGTAGGATACTATATATAGTATTATTCCACTTAGGAAATAAATCAACAGCAAAACTCCCACTTAAGTGTATAGGTTGAGTATATTTGTATGAGCAATGGAGAAGGCATGAAAGGATAACAACTAGACCTTTATCATTACTTGAATTGTGTGTTTTATTTATACTACAATAATGTATTGTTATAGTTTAAAATTATTAGATATAGATAATTTGAAATTCAAAAGTTTCTTTTATGGAATTCCATCTCCATGATCAGTTGAACTACCTAAATAAAATGTATTGTTCTCAAAATTAACATTACTTGACTATTTTGCAAATAAAATTTTAATAGTATACATATTTTTAAAAGAATCTCTTCTTTGGGCCACCATATAGAAGAAATAAATTATAAATTATAGTAAGAAACAAATGCAAGAAATTGCATAGAGAATTTTGATTAGGGAGTGAGTGAACATTATTGGAGTTAGAGAGGTCAACAGCTTCTATTTAAACACATAAAAATGTTCAGCAAATGACACAATTTAAAAAAAAGCACTGCTTTGTAGAAAAGAATAGTTACATCAGAGATCTGTTCTTTAACTTATTATTTATTGTATTACATTATATCTTCACTTTATTCAGTGTTATAAGTATTGATGAGAATGTTTTATTCTGGAAGAATGTGATCCTGCTGAGATTTTTGAATAAGGAGATAAATAAAATGCTTATAACTAAAATATATCAGATCCTCTTTTCCATTATTTAGACAAGATACAGTTGTTAACAAGGAAGTCCATTGTGTTTTTATCTGCCCTTCCTACCATAGTATGGGCAAGATGTCAACTTTTTCCCTAAATCCTTTCTTCTTACCTCTTTATTGCAGCTATTTGAAGTTCAAAACCTTAGATATGCTGAAGACAGGGTAAATTATAATGAATATACTATGTCCTAATGTGAAAACTAATGTGCTCTTTAAATGTAGTAGTTATCCTCACCTCTATGGCATTGATTTAATGAATCCTGAAGTTTCACAATTCTAATGGTAAAAGGTAAGCACATTTTATAAAAAGTATTTGAATTTTTTTTAGAATAGATGCCCATATCACATTCTCTTGTTTGCTTCAAAATCTTTAACAAAACATATAGTATATATTTTATTTTTTATTCTATTTTTATACTTTTAAGGTGAGTGTGGCTCAATAGGAATGTTCTCTTTGTGATGTATCAAAATTTTAAGGTAAATATGTAATAATAAAAATAATTGACAGACATAATAATGATAAACATAAGTACTGTAACAGATTGTGTTTGGGAGTAATAAAGGCAGGCATATGTGTTACAAATCTTGAGGGAATATATATATATATATATATATATATATATATCTCATAGCTTATTATTTTTCAGCAAATAAGAAAAATAGCACAATCATATAGAAAGCCTTCCTCCAAATGCTTTAAGACAGACACCAAAATGCCATTTATTATAGCTCAGGTTACTTGAAAGCTTATCTAAAGAATTAAAATTATAAAAGGTGCTCTGTTAGTAGTCACATTTGTCAGTTAGAAAATAGCTATTTATATATTTAAGCCTTCCTCTGTGAGAAAAAGTAGATTAATCAGGCTTTTTAATTTAAATGTGGTTAAAAGCTTTGTATTCCTTTATTCTCTTCTAGCATTCTTGGAATCTTTTCTGTTTAAAGTATATCTTTAGAATATATATGGATTTGGAGGATTTTTGTCTTTCTTATCTACTTTGAATACATAGATTATAGATAGGGATATACGTAATCAGATGGATGGATAGATAGATAGATAGATAGATAGATGATAGATAATTTGAGATTCCTTCTCTCTCACATACATTAGCAAATTAGCCAATTATAAATAAAAGTTAGGCCCATAGCAGACATGCTGGGAAAAATAAGAGCAATTCAAATTAAGGAAGTATTTTTTTTCTGTGAATAGAATTTTCTTCTTATGTGCTCATTTATGAGGTTTAGGAGGACCACTTTCTGGGATATGATAAATACAAGTTTAAATTATGTTCTGTCAGGGATGTGGCAGACAGAGTTCCTGCCTTGACAGAAAAGATTGGACCAAATAACCTTTTTTTAAAATTGAACTTTGGGCTCTGGGGTACATGTGCACATCCTGCATCCTGTATGATTGTTGCATAGGTACATACACGCCATGGTGGTTTGCTGTCTCCATCCCCCCCATTGCCTACATCAGGCATTTCTCCCAGTGGTATCACTCTCCGTCCTCCCCTCCCCTCCCCTCTAGCCCCCCACCTACCACTCTTGCATCAAATTCTATGATTATAACATATATGCAGATTAAGCTATCATTAATTCAAAATTTATTACTATAAGTTCCATGGGCTAAACATTATGTAATACATGCAGCATGCTGTATTGCACATAGCAATGCAGTGTTAGGACACAGAAAAATAGCCCTAGATTCAAGCCTTATATCTTTATATTTCCTTCCATCAACAATTCTGTAAGCTTGGACAAATGTATTCAGTGTTAGGAAGCTTACTTCAACATATGCACACATATACATATACAGAGACACATATACAAACATTTAATATGTATATATATGTATATATTTATTCTAGGTTAGCCAAGGTAGATTTGTTTGGAGAACAAGCAAGAAAACCCCAAACTGAGACAATAGGCATATATCAACTATCCAGGATTAAAGACTGGGTGATAAAAGGTATAGAAAATAGGATCCAGGTAACAAATCCAAGGGAGCATCAGCAGAATGTCAGCTGATAATGAGAACCCTTTCACTGAAGTGGTTTTCTCACGTTGCCCAATTGGACTGTAATTGTTCTCAGCAATGGTTCAACACCCAAATTGTCAGATGAAGACAAAGAAGGAAGTGAAAGAGCATTTTTAAGGGTGTGAACTACTCAGTTTCTTGCCAAGTAACAGAAGCACTTTTAGCTCTAAGAATACATTTTGCCTTAATTACAATCCAACCATTTCAGTAACTTTCTTTCTGGCGCCCAATATTTAATCAGATATTTTGGTGTAATCTAAGACTTTAGCGGTCAATAACTGGAAAAGCCAGCAAGAAACAGGTTCACAGCTTATAATTAGTCTTCAGATGAAATTCTCTTGCACATGGGTCAGGTCATTTATTTAGAGACTAGCATTTGTAACAGATGATAAGTGAGAGTTATCAAATATTTTGACATCTGAAAAAACAAAGAATAAGGATATATGTAAATTGGTTAAATTCAAACTGTGGGTATAGTAAATAAGAGCTATATAACAGTGGATAAGTATAATTAATGATTACTGAGTGTGAACAATGTGGTAAATACTGGTATATTTGTTTCAGATGAACATTTAAAAAAATCACATTTGATATAGACATTATTTTCTTCATTTTCAGAGGAAAATCGGTAAGGTTATAAATGGCAGAGATTGGTCTCAAAGGATGGATATCTAATATCTACACATATCTAATATTAAGTTCACAACTTTAATGATGATATGAGTTAACAGACTGAGAGTAATATACTTCATAAAATCAAAAATAAATTATGGAAATATTAAAACCTCAATGTATTGCACAAACCACACAGGAAAATCATGCTTTATTCACTGAAAGTATGAGTAATGTCAGAAAATATTTGATAAATAATACAAAAACATTTTTAAAGATACTTATTTTATTGTTTGTAACATTAAAATTTTATTGATTTCTTATGTAGTTTACTGTCCTTCGATTAAAAGCCACATTTGTTAAATGCATAAAGACCTATGATTGATTGCTCACAATTCCTTTTCTGTTTCTAAAAACTAGACCATTTCCAGCACATACGATGTTTTAGACTGACAGCTCTTAAGGATAGAAACAGTGCTATATTGTGCTCTCTTCATGGCGGAATGCTAGAGCAAATTACTCATAAATGTGTTTCCTAACATTGAAATTTTTTCAACTATTTTTTAAAAATTTTAAATCTACAGTAAATTTGAAAGAACAATATAACTGACAACTGTGTAAGTCTTATCTAGGCTCAGTAAATGTTAACATTTTTTGCATTCTCTTCTCAATCTTTCAAACAATACACACACATATACAACATCCATATGTGTTTGCTTTTTGCTGAATTATTTAAAATAAATCACAAACACTATGGAGCTTCTTCCCTTGATGCTTCCACATGCATTTCCCAAGAATAGGATACCACTCCACTTGTTTATATTTCCTATACAATCAAATCAGAAACAAAAAAATAATAACATTGGCATAACATCTAATATGCAATATATATAAATTTCTCAGGGTCTCCCAAATATATCTTATATATTTGAGAAAACATTCTATACATTCTTTAAATACATCATATACATACATATATAATCTAACACATTGATGACATTTACATTTTTAAAGTCTTGTCCAGGTGTCTTGTAAAAGTCCCACAGTCTGGATTTAATTTATTTCTAATAATAAACTTTTGATTAAATCTTTTGACAAGAATGCCGTTTATGTGACATCTTGTACTTGACATTATATTCCACCAGGAGATACACAATATCAGTTTGTCCCATGTTGATAATGTTAAATTAGATCATTTGGTTTAGGTAGTGCACATTTTCAATTTTGCAATTAATACATGAGCAACTGTAAGTTATAGCGGAGACCATGTGAATATATTTGTCCTCCCAAACATTTCATTGAATGGTTTAAGAATCTACTGCTTATCCTCACTGGTGTCTTACCAGAATCATTAATTCCATTGGTGGATATGAAATGGTGATTTTTTAATTCCCTTATTAGTTAACATTTATTGCTGGTATTCTTCTGAAAATAGGATTTCTCTCAACTTGAATTTTGAATATTGTTATGGACTCATGAATTATTCTCTTGTAGTCAATTAATTAATTAACTTCATTTTTTAATTTTAGTGCTTTACTCATAGAAATGTGGCAGGTAGGAGCCCTTAAGAAAGTGCATTTGAACTTTTGACATGCCCTTGTCAGTTTTTGGAATATGCCCTTGCTTTGTCTCCTAAGATATTTCAGACTTGTCCTGCTCTTTCTTTGTCTTAGAACTGATAGCAGCCATTTCTCCAAGGATCCCTGGTTCTTTTCAGTAGAAAACTGGATTTAGACAGAAAACATGGATGTTAGCTATGGCTGTTGATACCATGCTGTTTATGCTGTAAGGTTTTTAGTTTATTTAATGAAACAGGCTAGGACTACACACAGACACACACACACACACATACAGAGAGAGAAAGAGAGAGAGAGAGTCATGTGCCACTTAATGTCCATAATTTAGTCAATGATGGATCACATATGGTTCATGAAATTATAATACAACATTTTTACTGTACTTTTTGTAAGTTTAGATATGTTTAGATACAGTAATATGTACTATTGTGTTACAATTGCCAACAGTATTCAGTACAGTAACAAGCTATACAGAAGCATGTTGCAGCCTAAAACTAGGATATACCATATAGCCATGGTGTGGAGTAGGCTATAGCATCAGGGTTTGTGTAAGTACACATACACATATATTTATTCTTTAATTTTCTGAACAACTTTTCTTAGATATTTCTATTATGCAAAGAATGGAGTCTGTCTTTTCTTTTTTTAAGCAATTCTGAGAATCTCTTTCATGGTATGTGAGTAAAACCCATTTGCATTTGCAGAGAGGACTGAAATGTTTGCTCAAAACTTTACCATATTATTCATATTTGCTCTTATTCTTTTATCATGTGGTTCAAGTTTTATTTTTGCACTGAAAGGTTTTGTAGTTCTTTTAGTTGTTAACTGTTTCCAATTCTTTTTTTTTTTTTTTTTACTTTGGTTCCTACAATTTGGCTTGCTATATTTAAATGATACAATTTAGCTTCCACTTATTATCTATCTGTGTTATTTTATTTTCTTAAGGAAATACAATATTTACATACTATTTGTTCACCTTTGTTCCCATTTAATGTTAGTCTTGAAACTCCAGTCAAATATATTTAATTCTCACTAGCTGGTTTTTGTTGTTGTTAAAGTTTCCCCAGTTCTTTCTTTCTTGGATAGAACTTATCCTATAAAATATTCTTCGAACAGGGCTCAAGAGTACAGTATTCTCTGAGTTATTGCATTAAACATCTTTTTCATTTCTTTGGCATTGGGTAAGAGTCTAGCCTCATGTCCATTAACTTACTTCTTATTTCAACCACGTATCCAATGCATAGTTGCTTGTAAACACAGACTCACCTTGGACCAAGAATTTGGTCCCAAAATGCAGACCATTCATACATTTTCATTTTCTTCTCCAGAGTTTCCCTGATGCTTCATTCAACAATTAAGTACAGACCAGAAGGCAAAAGCTCAAACAAAGGGCAACGGGAGCTGTGGATAAATATTTAAGCTTCCCTCCTTTCAAGCAGACACCTCTGGTGGGCATTCTGAAGACTCTTCCGGAAGCATGGTAAATTAGATCTCCACTGCTCATGGTAGTACCACAATAATGCACTCTTTGGCTTTACTGTTTCCCTAATTTTTTTTCCTCTTTTCCAGTCTAACCTCCTGGCGTCACATCCCAAATAATTTGAACTGCACTTAAGTGCTTATCTCAGGTTCTGCTTTCAGGAAAACCCAATTTGAATATTTTGCTTTGCTAAGAAGTTCGTTATAAGAATTGTTTCCTATAGAATTATTTAACACTGATAACATAAGGCCTATCAAAGTGATATTATTATTATCTATAAATAGCTGTACATTCAGTGTTTGCACAATAAATTATTAAAAGCAGTTTCTGTGATGGCGTTCTAGAAATGGATCACTCAGCAGTTACATAACAATAAGTCCCACCTCATTTGTTTTAAGTGAAAAGTCCTAGTGTATTATAAAGGCATCTAAAGGCTCAGTCTGATGGGCATGTAAAAATTGTTTTTTTATTTGGGATCAAAGAAAATACACTTTCTTCATTAAGACAATAAGGAGTGAACAAATGTGGCAGCATACTTGAGGAGCTCTGTGGTGCTGCCTTCTAAACCTCAGGGTTGATAGAATGAGAGGATGCCTTGGAACTGACCTCATTAGTTCAATATGAGTTAAAGAATTCTGGATTTAAAAAAGTAAAGGCACTATACTACTTACATTTCAGAGGCAAGGTGAATATAATTACTATTATAAGAAGCAAAGTTTAAATGGAAACTAGGAATCCATTAATAAACTTGGTATAGGATACTTATGTCACCAACAATGGATAAATTTAATTGTGGAACCAGGAAAAAAACAGCAACAAAAACCCTAGTGAGTGGAAGTTCCATCTAGTTTCCAATATTGGGCCATTTCTGAGTCAGAGGCCATCAAATTAAAATGGAAATTGATTCTTTTAAGAAGAACCCTATAATGCCACCATAAGTAAATATTCTCCCAATTCTTCTCCAAATGTACCTGGTGACATTATCAGACTAAATGTATACTCTGGGGGAAAAAAGAATGCTCAGATCTTCTGAAAGTCTTTGCATACAATGTGAGAACAGTTTAGAATACTAGATTATATGAAATGCTGCTGTGACCCCCAAGTTAAGCTGGCATACTATGAAGTACAGTTGATATATGAACTGTTGCCAAAATATGTCTCACAGATTGTCCAACGAATCTCTAGTTCCAACCTATGGTTATTTGTCTGCATTCTGAGTACCAAATTGGCATGGATATACTTGAAGTTAACAGAAGTCTGATTTTAGTTTTCTAATCTATAGGAAAAACAGATTAAGAATGGTTAAATGGAAACTCCTGAAACTGCTTTCTCTTCCAAGCCAAGAGAAACTACACTACACATAGGGCGGCATTGCAGAGATCACAGCCACGTTTAAAAACTTACATAAAAAGTGGTGATTCCCAACATATCTCTATTCATTTTACCTGCATGATCTGTGCAAAAATAGATGGATCATGATAGATTCAAATGGACTAGTATGATGTTAATTAAGTGATAATTATAGTACTGGATGTTATGCCAATTGTGATTTCTTAATTGAAACAGATGAGTACAACTTCTGGCTCCTTTAATGTGGCCATCTTACCCATGTGAGAAAACATTCATCCAGTAGCCTAGATAACTTTTAAAGTACTTGAAATGAAAAGTGAGGCCTCATCTCTTTAGAATATTAGTGAGGCAAAAATAAAGTTTCCACATGACATATTTTGGCTAGATGAAACCAATTTTGGATATCCAACCTAGAAGAGGGAATGATGGAACACAGATATATGCATGGCACCTATCTCGTTTATTGCAAAATTTCAATAAATAGGTTGAATACTAGGCAAATAAATTAAAAGCTATTATAAATAATATTATACATGCAAATTGAAGTCATGGAAAAATGTGACATTTTATACATGTAAATAAAAACAAAACTAACCAAATAATGTTGTTGGATCAAAATCAGCCTACTTTTCAGCATCTATTAAAATCTCATACTACAATGAGAGCAAGCAGAGCCCAAAGGAAGTTGTAACATGCAATATAAATTAAGAAATTTGTCTCCATGTTGAACATAGAGGCTTCTGTTCAACAAACAGCCATCATTCATTAAACAGTGAAGTATATCACCCTGCATGGGAAAGGCAGCATTATTCATGAAGGATTCCCAAACCACGTGAACTGTCATTTTATACATAACCTTGTTAGTAAGGAAGTCCATTTATATTATCTGCTTCACTAAATTAGGCCAGATGCTTGGAGAGTAAGTTTGGTACATATCCAGAATCATAAGATAATCTTCTGAGCCCCAAACAAAAAAAAATAACAACTATTTGCCAAAGAGTAACATCTAGGGTGTCTCATAATACAATCCCCATAACAGTGGAAATGGGTACAACCTCCAATTTTCATCTCTTATATGTGCTAATTCTGCAAATACATGTGGCCTCACTTGCTACTTCAAATAAAAGTACCAGAGCATCTGTTCAGATAAATCTCACTTCCAGCAAACATAAATGTGCTCCTTGGAGCCAGAATTTATGTTCTTTAAACAAATATAATTTCTGCTTTTTCTTACCAACAGGATTTGAATATTTTGCTTTGTTAAGAAGTTCTTTTTAAGAATTGTTTCCTATATAATTATTTAACACTGATAACATAAGGCCTATCAAAGTGATATTAGTATTATCTATAAATAAATAGCTGTACTTTTATAATATTTTCTTATGTGAGTAAAGACAATTTGGGTAAGTTCAGTTCTCTTCTATATTTTCTATTTGCCATTCTATTTTTTCCCCCCTTACTTACACTTTAACAAGTCTCAGATCTCTCCTTTCAATGTAACCATATTTGCTTTCTTTTCTTCAACTCCATTGAGGTATAACTGACAAATAGGAATTGCATATTTAAAGCATACAACTTGATGATTTAATATATGTACACATGGTGAAATTATCACCACAATCAAGCTAATTCACATATCCATCACTTTACAGTTTTCTTTCTTTCTTTCTTTTCTTTTTCTTTTTTCTTTCTTGCCTTTCTTTCTTTTCTCTTTCTTTCTCTTTCTTTATTTCTTTCTTTTCTTTCTTTCTTTTATTCCTTTGTCTTCTTTGTGGTGAGAACATTTAAGATCTGCTTTCTTAGCAAATTACAAGTGTCCAATACAATATTTTTAATTGTAGTAACCATGACATACATTAGGGTTCGAGAATGTATTTATCTTGCATAACTGAAACATTTTACCCTTTGACCAACATTTCAGCATTTCCACTTTCCTATCCTTGGCAACCACCATTCTACTCTCTGCTTCTGTAAATTGAACTAATTTAGAGTACACGTATCCCAGAGATCATGCAGGATTTGTCTTTCCGTGTATGGTTTGTTTCATTTAGCATAATGTCCTTTGGGTTTATGCATGTGTTTGCAAGACGCAGAATCTCCTTTTTTATGGCAAGTAATATTCAGTTACACATACACATACACACACCCTGCATTTTCTTTATTCATTCTTCTATTGATGAACATTTAGTATTTGGGTTGTTTCCATATCATGGCTACTGTGAATAATGCTGCAATGAGCATAAAAATGCAACTGTCTCTTCAAGACTCTGATTTAATTTCATTTGGATATATACCCTGAAGTGGGATTACTATATCATATGGTAGTTTCATTTTTAGTTTTTTGAGAAATCTACAAACTGTTTTTTAAAAGGTTGTACCAATTTGCATTTCCATCAACAGTGCTCAATGATTCCAGTTTCTCCACATCCCTTCTAACATTTGTTAGCCTTTGTATTTTATATTATAGTTATGCTAGATATGACACCAAAAGCACAAGCAACATAAAAAATAGACAAGTTGGATTGCATAAAACTAAAAACCTGCACAGCAAGAGAGACAATGGAATGAAAAGGCAATCTATGTAATGGGAGAAAATATTGGCAAAGCACATATTTGACAAAATATTAATATTCAAAATATACAAGGAATTCAAAATGCTCAATAACTTTCCTTCCTTCCTTCCTTCTCCCTTTCCTTCCTTTCTGTTCTCTTCCCTGCCCTGCCTTGCTCTTCTCTGCCTTGCCCTGCTCTTTTGTGACAGGGTCTCACTCTGTGGCCCAGACTGGAATGCAGAGGCAGAATCTAAGCTCACTACAACCACCTCCTCCCTAACTGAAGGGATCCTCCCATCTCAAGACTTCTGAGTAGCTGGAACTATAGTGTGTGATAAAAGGAAGGTCCATTTTATAATGGATTTTGGAAAAAACTCATTTCATTTTTTAAAGAATTCAATGTACATATCTTTTTTAAAATTTAAGAAGAACAAATATTGCTTCTTCTGGAACTCACTTAAGTTAACCATCTGAACAATTTAGGACCATTTTCTTCTTGCAGAAAGACCTACAATGCTTCCAGCGCCAGCTATCCAAGAATATCAGGGATAAAACATCATTTTTATTTTCTTTCTTAAACTGTAGTAGCATAGGATACTTTTTTTCCAGGGGGGAAAAATGAGTTGAATTTCTGAGTCTTAGTGAGCTCACTTTGATTAAAAATTGCTTAGAAAAGTTATATATTGACAACTTTTAAGCAATACTTACAGTTCTCTTTCAAATTTATTAATTATAAAATTAACCCTATCAATCAGTAGAAAAATGTGGGAAGGGAAAATAAAAATCTTTGTAATAATTAATTTAAAGAGTAGACATCACTAAGGCATTAGCCCTCATCTTAATTGCCTTGAAGAACACAGTAGTTACTGCCCATGAAGGGAAATTTCCCTAGGATTAAAATAGTCAAAAGTAACAAACCTGGCTGAGTTTATATTTTCTATCATTTATAAGTACATTGAAAAAAACAAAGTCTCAATATTATTTCATCTTCTCCAGCTCCATCTTCACCTGGTACTCTCATTCCTTCCTGACTTCTTAACAGTTATCTGAAGGTCTTACCTGAGTTCAGAGAACCAATAGTCTGAACCATGACATTTGGCTTTCATTTTCTTTCACTCTGGCTCATTGAAATAAAACCTATGTCCTTGCTGTGTTAAGGCAATTATCTGTCTAATATAGCTGTTGTGGGGGTCAGTCCACAGGGCAAAGGACATAGGCCAACAGCACTAGTGTTTGGTGCCAAAGCCTTCAGACGTGGTGATACAGTTTGCCTGCTATCTTACTTCCCACTGCCACTGCAGCTGATGTGACTGACAACTCTACCACACCGCAATCCTGGATTCTGTTAGTTTTTAACATCTTGTCAAATTGTACTTAATACTTTAGTTCATCCCTTAGGGGCTTTAGTTGGTCTATGCATTATTATTGTGATCTCCTTACTATAGCACATAGTTGTGGGCTTACTGAATTAAGCAGGCAAATAATCTGAATAATATGCACTAATAATGCTGAATCCAAATTACTCTTCCCTGAATCCTGATCTCAACTTGTATACCTCAATTCTTTCTTTTCTTTTAATTAGATATTTTCCAGAAGGTGACTGACTTCTTTGTACACATAGAACTACATAAGTTAACCCTATTAACTTGTCAGATGTACCAGGTTTCCCTCTGGCTTTAATGACCACAGTTGAGGCACAAATTTGTTCAACTGCCATATCACACAGTAAAAGTAAGTGCTTATGTAAATAGATTACAAAGGGAGAGATAAAAGACATCAAGATAGGGTTCTAAAATCAACTCTACTAAAATCTCCATATCGATATTTGAGTTTCTACCTAATATTTAGCCAAGTTGGAATATGGGTTGTCCTTTTGTCAGTGACACGCCTAAAACTTGACACTTGAGTGGATTTTGGATTCTGTACTTCTTCCTTTTCGATGACAAAATTGTCTTTAATAATAACCATGAAATAATCAATATAATGATTACTCATTCCTTAGGTTCAAAAAAAGCAATTTAAAGAGATATTTTACTTTTGAAGATTATATTCCACTTCAATAAAAGTTTCTATATAAACTAAAATTTGTGTAAACAAAATGTTATATCCAAGAGTTTGCACTCAGTTTCATTTTTTTAAAATTTTTTTTTTTTTTTTAGAAAAAGAGAGAAAAGGAGAAAGAAAGAAAGAGCAAAAAAAGGGAAAAAAAAGAATGAAAGAGAAAGAAAGAGGAAGAGAAAGAGGGAGAGAGAATGGGATTCTTGTTTTATTGCCCAGGCTAGAATGCAGTCTAAAAATGGGTATTAAAAACCTGTTTTATGCCAATAATTGTGCTTAACAATGGAGACAGGAAGGAATAGGGGATGAAAATAACA
>CAUYQU010063624.1:0-27649 GCA_963574635.1 Cheracebus regulus | reverse complement strand
ATTGAGTTGATCTTCGACCTCTGATATCCTTTCTTCTGCTTGGTCAATTCAGCTGTTGAAACTTGTGCATGCTTTGCGAAGTTCTCGTGTTGTGTTTTTCAGCTCCATCAATTCCCTTGTATTCTTCTCTAAGTTGTCCATTCTGGTTAGCATTTCGTTAAATCTTCTTTCAAGGTTCTTAGTTTCTTTGCATTGGGTTAGAACATGTTCTTTTAGCTCATAGAAGTTTCTTATTATCCACCTTCTGAAGCCTGATTCTGTGAGTTCATCACACTCATCTTTGTTCTCTTGCTGATGAGGAGCTGCGATCCCCTGTAGGAGGAGAGGCATTCTGATTTTGGGTGTTCTCAGCCTTTTTGCACTGGTTTCTTCCCATTTTTGTGGATTTATCCACCTGTCGCCTTTGTAATTGCCGACTTTCAGATTGGGTCTCTGAGTGGACCTCCGGCTTATAGGTGATGAAGTTTTTTCTGTTTCTTAGTTTTCCTTCGGGGGGTGCCCCTTCCCTACAGAGCTGGACCTTCCCGGGTTCTCAGTCCTCAGCGCTTCCAATTGCTGTTCTCCTTGTGAGGATGGGACCAGCTGAGCCCGACTAAAAGGGCATCCAGTCCTGTACACTCTGCACCGAGAAGCGCTGCGCCAGCCAAAAGAGTCGCACTGGCGACCCATGTGGCTCCTTCGCCGGGAATCTCCCAGTCTGTGGGCATCAATAATTCATCTGCAATTGTGGCATCCACTTGCTCTCTGCGCTTTCACTAGGAGCTACAATCCTGAGCTGCTGCTACACGGCCATCTTGGATCTCTCCAACATAACTCTTATATGCAGTGGGAAACAAAAAACTTGCATGACCCACTTTATTGTGATATTTACTTTATTGCAGTGGGCTGGAACCAAACTCAGCAATATTTTCAAAGGATGCCTGTATTTAAGAATATTTATGTTGTAAGTACAACTATGTGCTAATTGTACAATGAATAAATCAAGAAAGTTATTGTTCGTTTAATTTTTCTACAAAATGTAAAGCACCTGTTGGGGCTCAGAACACAGTACCCCAAAATGTATGGCACCTTGACACGCTGAGTATTTTGAGCCAAAAGAGATTGAGAGAGCCACTAAAGCAGGATGTTCTCTGTGACCTTCCCCTACTCCCATTTTGTTTCCTGAAACAGATCATAGAAACTAAAATTTATCTCCCTCAAAGCAAGCCATAAAACCTAAGAAGGTCACTCTCTGACCTTCTTGCCCTGAAAACCTTCATGTGACAGGTGTTCGTCCCCTCCCTAGAGGCCAAAGAGAATCTGAACAAACAGGCCTTGCTAAGTTTTCTGTTTATTACCATTGGGCCACATCTCCTTTTTATTCAATCCTACTTCAACATGACTGTTCATCCTTCATCACACCTAAGCATTAAAATACAGTTTTCCCTCAATCATTGTGTCTTCAATTTTTAAGGCTCACATGTCATGTAAAACTCTGATTAAATAAATTTGTGATACTTTTCTCTTGTTAATCTGTCTTTTGTTATAGGAGTGTCAGCCAAAAACCTTGCAATAAGGGAGGAAAAGTTATTACTTTTTCTCTCCAACATATCTTACAGCATGCCTTATTTCATATTTGACTTTTATAAGATAATCAAAAAGAGAGTTATTTTGTAAAAATGTTAGAGGGTTTCATCAGTTTCCCCAAGGGTCTCAATTAATTTTTTGTATTCCAAGTATTCTCTTCTGAAGCAGCAGTATAGTCACCCTCCCTGTTGATTTTACCTTCATTTGTTAGTTTGACTCTACAAATCTCTATTTGTTGGTGGCCTTACCAACTTCACTTACATTGACAGCATAAAATCTTATACTTTTGGCACAATTTGCAATTTCACTTTGCAATATAATTGAATATATTGCATTGTATTGTAAATGTTTTCCACTATGGGAGCAGGAGAGAAGATTTGTGTTAAGAAGGGATGTTTGAGTGGGGAACTAACTTATAAGTGGGTGGTCCTATCATTCATAAGTATTTTAATGTACTGACTTTTTCTTCCCTTCACAATCTTACTACAGTGGAGGAAAGTGTGAACTTCGGTTGTGTCATAGAAAACATGAGTGTCAGAGGGGTGGAGGTTGGTAAACAAGACTGCCTGAGAAACATGGTTTAAATTTGGAAGAACACGAGAACATGTATGTGGCCACTTGTGAAAGTTGTTTCATGATTGAGGATAAAGAAATGGTAGTCTCATCAGGGCTCTGGTGTCCTTGATAAAAATATTTCTTGAAAATACATCTCTCTGTTTTCATTCTATGCTCACTTTCTGCTCGTAATTTGACTTCCCACTTGTTCTGCCTACAGGGAAAAAATGTACTGGTTACAACCACAGGAGCCTGGTCACTGTGAGAGTACTAGTTGCTATTGTCAATTTCTCCAAAGACATTTTAGTTAATATGTCTATTTTTTTGTGAGTTGGTTTGTTCAATTTTGAGACACTAACATATTGAGATTTCTAGACATGATGGGCTTTAAAAAATGGTCTCAGTGAATTAACCAAGAACTCTTATTATCTTCTTCAGACGACATCCCAATCTTGCTACTAGCTTTTCAGAATTCTGTGGGTATATTATAATTTAACAAAACATTTATTTTTAAATAAAATGCCAAAGCCAACCCTGAATGTTGCATTTTACATTGCAGTGGTTCATACAAAATGGGTAAAAGAGGAGCCTGGTAGACGGTGAGTTATGGGCATGTGGCCTAGGAGACACTTTGCTTCTTCCTTCTAACTCAAGTGATATATTGCTTAACAAAAATTTGTTTACTATCATGATAAAATAAGGTATTTACAAATCCAGTGAAAGTTCACTGTCAAGAATGCCCTGCCCAAACCTTAGAATATTGGACTTTGAATGTCATCACCTGTGTTACATGATTCCTGTGGAGATAAATATCAGTAGTCACTTTTCTAGCTTGAGCTATCGGCACCTAAAAGTGTCAATATCCTCCATAAGAACAAAATCATCATTTGAATTCAATCAGTCATTCAACATATATTATGTAAAGTATTCTTTCATTTAACATATATTATGCAAAGCACTTGGGTTGAAAATAAAATGGTAAACACAGACATATTACCAATATCAATGTCTGAGAGAATAGTACTGTGTCTCAGAAGTTAGAAAAGGCATTTGAAGTGTCTAATCCAAACTTCATCACATCTACTGCTTCCCTTTGCAACATTGCTTTCAGAAGATGCCCAGTTCCTCCAATGATAGGGAGATTCCAGCAAGCACTAGGATAAGCTGATATGATTGAACCTAATTGGCTGATTTTCCCCATCTAAGAACAGCGTCACAAGCTATTCAGGGGTCTCTGAACAAAGATTTTGGAAAAGAAGCCAGTAGGAAATGAGAAAAAAAAATTAAAATAATAAAAGGAATTTTGCTGTACAATGACACAAATGCCCAGATAGTTGTGAAGCCAGTGAGAAATCAAGTTGTTACTGTTGTAAGGATTCTTAGCTTTTGTGGCATGTGAGGCACAATTTGTAAGATGGTGTTGTGTTTCATCCTGAGCATTTTTTGTTGTGACATGTTGAATACAACACAGTGTAATTATTAATATGTTAAATATCACTCTCAATGTTTTATCAGAATATTATCATTTTTCTTTTAAAAGTGCCATTTCCAAAGGGCTTGGGATTTAAGAGCAGAATGCATCTTGGATTTTGTAATGGAAATCAATGAGAGAATAAGATTGATTTGATAGAAAGTCTCTGTACTGCAAACTTTATTGACAATGATCATTTCTTTAAGTGAGAGATACGTATTCCACAAGTGCTCAGTGATGAGTTTTTATGTATATGATAGATCTGGGTAGTCTGGAAAATTAATAATGTCAGAAGCAGGTTTGTTGTTGTTGTTGTTGTTGTTGTTGTTTTTCTGATTAGCCTCTCATTTGAATCTGACTAAATTTTCTTTACCAGAAGGATGCTTATTTGAATACTTTGAAAAGTCAGCTGAGTCATACTTTTTAATACTGGTCCCTGCTCTTCTCAGGAGTAAGTTACCACATGCTTTAAAACTCTCCATTTGTGCCATCTGAGTGGGAGAAATAATGCTTCAAAACCCACCTCGGCATGCTTCGCAATTCTCTCCTAACTCTCATCTCCTCCTCCTGCTTTGCAATGCTCAAAGATTGTTTGAAGCAAATGCGTTCATGCTTTATACTGAGTCATTTCATTCTGGCTTCTCCCAAACTGGGCATCGTGGAAGGCATGCCCTTAGCTGCTCTGCTTCTGTTTGGTCATTATTCGGAAAGCCAGTGCAATCTCATTTGATGAAGACCAAAAGGCAGTATAACTCATAGGATTACTCCTCTTACCCAATTTGAGCAAATGTAAAATTCCACCCAGCTCTCCTTGTGCCATGCATAAACCAATCCTTTGCTTTTCTGTGATATCAATTTTCAATCTTTGAAGAATATTCATGTTAAATAAATCCCTTTTGTTTTGTCCTTTCTACATGTTCAAAACTATTATTTTAAAAAACAATTTATTGAAGAACATACAAAATATCTTCAAAATTTAAAAACAATATTACTTTCTCTAGTATTGTTTGGACACCATATCGTTGTGCTGTATTCTGTCAGGTTGGCCTGAACAGGAGGAGATGGTATTAGCTCAAATTATATAAAAAATGCTTGAAACGTGCTTAGAAGTTCTAAGGCTCCTAGAAAAGTTTTCATAATTGCCAAAATCTACCCAAAGTATATGAGGCATTCCCAAAGAACCCACTTTACAGAAAGATTTAGAGACAATATATTTTTCAGAATTTAAGACACTTCTCAATCTATTAGGAAACAGTTACTGTTACATTCATTACATTTTAAGAGAAACTGTAATCTTGAATATTATAACATTTCAAAAGGCGATACAGTAACAGATTTTTTTGTGAACCAGTAACAGCATTAGTCAAAGGAAAGCTAGAGAGTAAGGATTGGTTAAATATAACTTTCTTCCACACTGCCCTGGGGTAACTGTTGTCCTAATTGACCTTTAAAGATAATTTAGAATGAAAACAGATCTACTTTAGTAGCTTTACTAAGTATTTGGCAACCTTTGATTTCCCCTTTTTGATTTGTCTTTACCATAGCAACCTTCCGATCTGTAATTTCCTCTTTTGAATGAACTGACTTATATGAGATTTCCCTTTGTAAACACATAGTATCTATTTTTATTTATTTACATACTTGTTTCTTATTTCTTCTATTCCAGAGAGGAAGTATGAACAAATACAATAAAATACAGGAACTATAATACAAAAAACATAGTATTAAGTAAAAGACAGAAGTCAAGTACCAGAGGATAAGGGAAAAACAAATATAATAGGTATTCATTGTTATTCTAGCTGTGTCTCCCATTAAACACTGATCAAGCAATGTTGTTATTTATCCATTAGTTCCTTGCAAATTTGCTTAGTGTGAATCAATGCCCCTAGAGCATAGAATCTCACCTATTTATGGTTATTTACTGGAAAAATGTTTCAACATTTCTGTATGTTTAAAAAGTTTATGATAAATTGTTTAAAAATTAACTGTAAAGTCATAGGGAAAAGAGGAGGAGGAGGCAGCAAATAAACGGGAAGAAAAGTGTGAAAGTTAAGACCAGTTTTGAGTGAGGGGGTGTGTGTGTATGTGTATGTGTCCACACAAGTGAATCTTCTTTTCTCATTTTGATGTTCATACTACAGGTATTTGAAAGAAGCTAATTTAGAATAATTTGTTGAATGCTCACTAAACACTGAGTGCTGTACTAAATACTCTTACATGATTCTCTCATTTAATCCTCCAAACAACATCAAGAAATAGATATTATTGGCATCATCCTTATTTTATTAAGCGGTTAAGTAAATTGCTCAAAATTACAGAGCATAGAAGGAGTAGATCCTGGATTTGAACTCAGTGAGCCTGGATGTCAAATTTTAGAATCCTAACTTCTAAGCTAAAACTAACAATAAGGGCAAAAGTAATAAGGTCCTCAGAACATGTTTGTGTTTTTTACTTCTTTTTGGCATCCCCTAAAACCCAACACCATGCTTGACACAGAATAAATACTTAATAAACACTTATCACATATGCCATAGAAAGAAGCAATAGTACTCATTTGGTTACATTTTTCTCTATGTTCTCCATCCTTCCTGCATGACTTCTATTTGTCCATCCATCCATCAATACAATCCAGGAATCTGTGATGACTTATGAAGAATGGAATGGGTTCAAAGATTAGGGAGATATCAGCAAGAACCATATATATTTAAAACACGTAGATTGCAACAAAAATTCAAATAAAAAATTTAATGATTTTTGCTTCTTAACATAAACCTATCTTTAAACGTTTGCTATGTCAGTGTTTTCTAAAACTTGCAGTTATTCTGTAACACATCCCCAGTCTCTATACATATCTTAATTTTACCCGCCCTTTTATAGATTTAACTGATTTCTCAATATGTTTACAGGACAAAACTAAGGAAATGTCTAGATCCTCAGGATAAGAGAAGCCCCTAGAGACTAGCATGTGAATCACAAACTCAAATGCCTGTGGACCAGACAGGTAACCTCAATGAGTAAGGTGAGCCAGGTGAGGATGGTGGATAATGGAGAAGGCAAATGCCATTTAAAGAAGATGGCTGCTGCTCAACTCCAGCCATCTGTGACAATACAGATCTGCCATGTTCTACAAGATCAGCTTATGTTTCAAAGAAAAAAAGAAAAAAAAAGGAATTTGTATGTGAATCTCCTGATTTTTAAATTTTGACAAGGCATCCAGATATACCAAAAACACACACACACACACACACACACACACACACACACACACATATTGCACAAAGAACAAAAAAATACACAATAGCAGACCAAATTTGGCCAATGGGCCACAAACATATGACTTCTGCATGAGTACCTACCCCTTCCTCAAAGCGGTAAGGATGACTACTTGTTGGTCTGCTTGGTAACATCCTCCTTCGCCAGGAATTATCCTGCCAGCTTAAGCATTCAGGTAAGCAGGAGCCCCCATGCACCATTCCATTTCCAAGTGGCTCATAGTCATTTCTTTTTAAGACTGAGCTGTAGTCCAGCAGACCTCTAATTTCTTCATATTGGGCATGTTTTGTCTTATCTCTTTCCTTTTTCATATACCAGCCCTTAAAGAACATGAAGGCAATTATCAATTTTCAGTGGTTGCTATGAGGAATACTAGAAGGAAATCTATTATTTCAAGTGCTGTCCAACTAGTGCAGAGGCAGAGTTAGGTTATATTTTCCTTTGTTTCCAATACTAACTTTCTATCAAGTCAACTAAATCTCATTTTGTTCTATAAGTGCATCTCATGGTTAACTTATAGTAAATTTATAATGAACTAAAAACCTATAGGTCGTCATTTTACATGTGCTACTATAAAAACAGGCCTTTCTTATGCTTGCTATTTTACCCTAAGATAGGACCTTTATGTGTACTTATTAAAGTACACAAAATCATTTCCTTTCTGTCAAAATCTTTTTTAGATTCTTGATTTTATGGTCTAAAACATTTGCTATCTTTCTCGATTCCATATCACCTATAAATTGGATAGGCCTGATAATAACAGCTAACATATGTAAAGTTTGCTATGTGCCAGGCACTGTTCTGAATGCTTTACATACATTATTTCAAGCTCATACTGAATATCACTACTAATCAGATGCCTATTGTACAAGAAAACTGCAGCACAGAGATATTAAGTAAGTGGTCCTGGGCCACACAACATTTAAGTGATAAGGCCAGGTGAGGTGACTCCAAATCCTGCAAGCTTAGTTGATATCCTTTGCTTTACCCCATCAGATCTCAGAGGGCAATATAGACAGACAACACTAGAATGATGAACCCTTTTAAAAACTGCCCTCAAGTTGAGTCCATCAGAATCTCTTTAGGGGGACCTATAAAGCCAATGGAATAATGTATCATACATTCCGCATCTCATCATTTTATCCATCAAGATATCTTGAAAATTTCATTGGCTACTTTGCTTAGATACATAAAGTCCACAATCCTTTTGCCTCTGCCTTGGTCACCTCTCAAGCAAGGACATTGTGCTATTTGGCCTGACTTCAACTTGGGCCATAGGTCCTGGTTCCTGGGGATTGTGGCTTCCCTTTCTAAGTCCATATATGCTATTGGTTTAATAATTAGTCCTAGAATTTTGCTAAGAAATGATGTCAAAAATTAAAACACAACCTGACCCAGGAGGGGATTTCAGTGTATGGTGTGTCCTCAATAGGGTCCTTCCCCAATATGTTGTCAGTATTTCAGTTTTGAAAACTTTCTATCCCTCCCAGGTCATCTTCCCTTTCCATGATGTAGACCTTGCTATCCTAAGTGTGGGCCTCAGACCAGTAGCACTGACACCACCTGAGAGTTTGCTAAAGCCGTAGATTGGAGGGCCCACCCAGGCCTACTAAACTGCAATATGCATTTTAACAAATCCCCAGGCGATTTGTGTGCACTTTAAAGTTAGAGAAGCATTGATGTGTGCCAAGGACTGCTGTTGTAAATGACCTTCAGAAGCCTAGGGCCATTTCCATCAGGCCACACCCACCACCTGACTGCTGTTTACTCAGAAGAAGGGGAATTGTTTCCTTTGGTTTCACCTCCACTGTCAAATGGTTCTTTCTTATGGATAAGAGTCAGATTTAGAGGAATTGCCATTCCACTTTTCATTTACTCTAACTTCCAAGAGAAGTCTCCTTTGTTCGAACTTTCCTTCATTCCCGAGACATAGAAAGGGAAACATCTCCTCCTTAATTACTCTTTTACATCTGAATAGACTATTATCTGTTCAAAGCTACTTTCCTATCGGCTATTTTATTTGGTTCTCACAGCAATTCTACAATGTTGCTAGCCTTAAAATGCTAAGAGCATAGTTTATGATTCCCATTTATCAGATAAAAAAGCTGAGGCTTGGAGGTTAAAGCAACTTGTGTGAAACCACATAGCAAGCTGTGGCTACCTGAGTGCTAGTTCCCACACCCCTTGCACTCTTTCCACTGCATAACTCTATCTCCAGTGTGCTGTTACTTCAAATCTAATTAGTGTTAGAGGGAGAGCTACCCATCCTATGGCCACTCATTAAGTGCAAGCATTTCCTCCCATTTTCTCCCTGGTGGAAAATCCTCTTGATTATTTATGCCCTTCCCCACTTTTTTTGTTTGCTACCAGAATCCTAATGCTCTGACTGAAGTATGTTTAGCTAAACAAATATTTGCTCGGCCTCCCTTGTATTTAGGGATGCCCGGGGCGCAGTTCTCGCTAATAGCATATGAAAACAGGTCTTCTGGTATGCATTGGTTTTCTAGGGCTGCCATTACAAAGTACCACAACCTGGGTGGCTTCCGGAAAGACAATGTATTCTCCCATAGTTCTGGAGGCTAGAAGTCTGAAATCAAGATATTTATAAGATGGGTGCTTTCTGAGGGATATGGGAGAAAGAGCTATTCCAGGCCTCTCTCTCTGGCTTGTAGATGCATGCTTCCTAGTCACATGGCTCTCTCCTAGTATGCATGTCTCCGGGTCCACGTTTCCCTTTTTTTATATTGGGTTAGGGCCCACCCTAATGACCCCTTTTAATTTGATTACCTCTATAAAGACCTATCTCCTAATAAGTTCAGATGCAAAGGTACTGGGGTTGGGAAAAACCTGTTTTTGGTGGGGACAAAATCAACCCTTAACGAGGATGGGCAGTTATGGGTTGCTGGGGAAGCTTTCACTTTCTTTGTAAAAGGGGACAACCATGGTGTGCCTTCCTTCCACTGCCCCTCTGCCTTATATACTGCCTTAGTAATTGGAGATACCCAGCCATGTCACGATTATGAGAATATGGAAAAGAAAACTAAGGAACTGAATCTATACCAAGAACTGCCCAAGTCTGGATATCTTCTTACATGAGAAAAAGTCATTTAGTTGAGTTTTCTGTTACTCGGCCAAACACATTCCTAACATAGTACCATTCTCAAAAATCTGGCTTTGTATGATTTTATCAAATAATATCAATTAATCCCAAGTAAAAGTGTCAGTTATTATCAGGCTATGTTTACAAATTATTTAGATGGAGAATGGGATTGAGCGAATCAAACAATGAAAGTGCTGTACCTTTCCAGATGTTCTGAAAACAGTGTCTATACTGCATGTTCTCACCTATATGGGGGAGCTAAATATTGGCTACTGATAGACTAAAGATGGCAACAATAGCCACTAGGGACCACTAGAATGGAGAGGGAGGGGACAGAACAAGGGTTAAAAAACTACCAATTGGCAACCATGCTCAGTATCTGGGAGGTGGGATCCATCGTACCTCAAACCTCAGCATCATTCCACATACCCATGTAACAAACCTGCACATGTACCTCTTAAATATAAAGTTTTAAGTTGGAAATATTTTTTAAAATATGCATGTTGAAAGCTATGCACCAACAGCATTAAGCTTCCTATTGTTGTTAGTTCTTGAAGGTTACTGGTGTCCTCCATGCGCCAGTGTTGTTCTTGAAAAGCCAATAAAAAAGATCCTGTTTGCTATTCTTAGCATTTATATATACTAAGACTGGTGTGAGAGAGAATGAGGTCATGACTTGTTACCCTCAGCAGTGGACACTTTAGCAAGTCCCTCTGCGCACTTTGATGATTGAACATGAAACCATCTCTGCCGTTAAATTTTATTGTCATAAATGCACCTCCGTTTTCCTTCCCATGCTGGGTCCTATAATGATCTTTCTGGAGTTTGTTTGGAAAGTCAAAGAAGTCTGATAACAGTGGCTGTTTTGTCTCCAGATTTTGCAAGTGTGAAAGAAAGCACTGGGAACAGGGCAAGGTACCCTGCCAATGAGCCAGGCAGGATGTCCTCTGAACAGGACAGGGCCTAGGGTAGGGCAGGGAGTCACACACTCGCAGTGTTGTGCAAGCACAGGCTTAGTGCCTGCAGGACCTGAAGCTGGACATGTCTCTTGCCTCTCCCTAGCCCTAGCCCTGCCTTGGAGTAAGAATAATCTCTAATGGACACTATTATCTTCTTGCATTCAGCGTAGTTATTATATGTCTGCTTCTAGGTTCTAACCTGGAAGTCTTCATTAGTTTTAGTTGAACAGCTATTTTTTTAAACCATAATCCTAAGAATACATTGACAGAGGAAGGGATTTTCATTATTTCATACTTAGGCATTTAATATTTTCTAATGGTAACTCTAAATAACTGAGTACCTAGGTTTGAGGCCCTGTACTCAAATTGCATAGATGTGCTACATATATAATGTGCAAAACTCACTAAAAGATTCTGCAACCTAGGCATTCATAATCCAACCATGAGAGATGGCATGCTGGGCCCCAGGAGCCATAGAGGAGAGGGCCACTCTCTAACAGAAGACTGTCTTGCTCCAGGTTGGCTTTCTGCCTGTTTCACTCCCCTCCCTTCAGGCCTCAAAATTTCTGCTTTCTAAATTTTCTGGTCTTAACTCCCTCAGTTACCACAAACACTATCTCTATATCTCCTGATCAAATTTTTCTTACTTGACTAAAAGATTTTATTATTGCTTTGCTTTTGTGGTTTATTTCTTTTTTTCACTCTAAAAAAAAAAATCAATGAGTTGGCAGTAGATCAGTATGTCAAATTTTCTCAAAACATTCGTAAAGCCATTTTCTGACTTAAATGTCTAGAGGGCAGAGCTAAATGGGGCCACCAGGTAAGAAAGCAGGACGGCTCCACACACTTAGGGGGAATGAGGAGGGAGAAAATGGAAAGAAAAAAATCTTATTAGGTTTTGTAGGTCAGGGAAATCCTTTCTAGCCTGGATTTTTAAACCTTCTGAATTTTAATTGAAAGTATTTCTCCAGGGTATTTACTTTAACATGACTGTGCACTCTCAAAAAAATTTCCTTTCCATATAAGAAAAATATTACAAATTCCAGAATGACAAAATTGCATTAGAAGGAAGAATTTGATGATGTGCCCTTTCTACTTCGGACAGTAACCATGAAATTGCTGGCAGCCACAAACGCTTCCAGACTTCTATTGAGCATCTCTGCTGGGAAAAACATAATGCTGCAGGGTATGATACATGACTCCATACTCCCACCTAGGAATCACCATTAATTCTTAAAAGAAGTGAGCAGTTTTCCGCTCAAGATTTATGGCCATCCACTAAAGAAAATGTCCCCAAATTTGACAGTAGAAGATTGGTTTAATCTGTGGGCTATTGTTAGAAAGGTATGAAAGTTAATGAACAAAACTTGACGTCTCCTCAAGTTTCCAGTTTTGACCTCAAATGCAAAATATTGCTTGTTCCCTGTATACTACATACACACACACACACACACACACACAGACACACACTCCAAAAGACAGAAATTCTCAGTTGCTCCCTTATAACAAGCACAGAATCAAATGCTAAGTCTTAACCACTCATCTTTTAAAAATTCATGTCTACAGTGTACATCTTGGCTCAAACTAGAAATTACTGTTTTCTCTTCTTTCTGCACATAGACTTTTTACCATAACTATCATTATTAGTGATAATGAGGATTATAAGAATACACTGGTTTAAATAGTGTTATCTGTCTTTCTGACTCAATATGTATTTTTATATTGTATCTCCTTATTTTCATTGTATTCCTATAAAGCAGGTTGCTTATCATTTCTGATTTATAGATATAAAAACCAGGGCATTGTAAAGCAAGATGATGTTAAGTCAAATAGTCATGAAAAAATTGTTCCTTTTACCCACTCTCTGTATTAGAATTAATTCGTTCCCCTTAAATTCAGAAAATGGGCTGGGGCATGATGGCTCATGCCTGTAATCTCAGCACTTTGGGAGGCTGAAGCAGGCAGATCACCTGAAGTCAGGAGTTCGAGAGCAGCCTGGCCAACATGGTGAAACCCCATCTCTATTAAAAACACAAAAATTCACTGGCCATGGAGGTAGGCACCTGTAATCCCAGCTACTCAGAAGACTGAGGCATGAGAATTGCTTGAACCTGGGAGGTGGAGGTTGCAGTGAGTCCAGATCACGCTACTACACTCCAGCCTGGTGACAGAGCGAGACTGTCTCAAAAAAAAAGATAAGAAAAAACAAGACAGAAAATGGAGTGTAACAATACATAAAAAAAATAATTTTCAGTTGAAAAAGTGATTTAGCCTTAGAACATGTTTCCAAGTTAGGGATCTTTCTTTCAAATTGCCTTTAAACATAGGACAGAAAATGGGGTATTTTGGGTGCTTTCAAAGCTGACCCACCTGAGCCAGGGCATTTTAGGACAAACTTTTAAGAACTCTGAGTCGAATTCTTATGATGCTGTGACTAAGTATCATTCTTTGGCTGCTTTCCCACACCTCTTACTCAGATTCTCCCAACCCTCTTCTTAAGGAGAATCCCTTTAACCCCTCCTAGGAAATAACCCTTTCCGTAGCACTTCAGAGTCTTTGCTGCAACTCTGCTGGAATGTCCCCACTTGACACTGTGCTCCCTGTTGTGGTGTTAGGGTTAAATTTCCCTTTCATGGGACTCCAAGCTAGAAGTTGGTCTCAGTGCTAAAGAAAAATGCACAGTATGTCCATTGCTTAGTTAGGCATTCTGATCCACTGCTGAGGCTGGAGGTGTTACTTGGCTCCTGGTTGCTGCTTGATTCATGGGAACCACCCTCAGTCCTCCCGCTTTCCACTCAGGTTCTGTTCTACAAGTCTCAGGGATCTCTGTAGTCATAGAAGACTCAGAGACAATGGCATATGGGCATCATAACCTTCCACTGTCAGGATGTAGAACACAGGATGATTCAGCTCTGCCGTGAAATGAGAAGGTATAGGGAGGGAAACCATCCACTGTCTACAAGCTGAGAGACTGTTAACCTCCCCCCTCCACAGCAGCAGGGTGGAAGTGGTACTAACTGATCTAATACTCAGGTAGTCAGGGTTCTAATTCTAGCTTGGGTATTTTCTTCATCTCAGTTTTTAAATTTAGACATAACAACTTTTATTTCTTGGTTATGACTGTCCATCAGGCACATGTTCCCAAATTTTACATATAATATTTTTCCTGGGCAGTTATTGGATTTTCATCATCTAGCGTCTGGAACTGCTCACTTTGGTAACCCTACTCTAATTTTACTCTAAGAACTATGTCTCTTCTAGTCACAGCCGGTGAGCTTCGGGATGGAGTTGATGGCTTCTCATCTCCAGGTGTGAAGCATGTGAACTGATCCTAACCCTTCCAGGTGTGAAGCATGTGAACTGATCCTGACCCATCAGCAGTTCCTATTTCCCTGGATTATGTGGTTGATTCAGATATGGGCAGCCAATCAGAGTGAATTTCAGGACTTTCCTAGAAGCTGCCTGAAGAGACTTGCTCCATCAATCTGAGTGTTGGGTGTAGTCATGCTTGGAGCCTAAAGCCACTGAACCATACCACATACAGCCTGAGAATGAGCCAGCCTACAAGAAGCAATGAAGCAAAGCCAAGAAATGGATTCTGGTGGCTTTGTTGAGGGCTGACTCACACTGACCTGAAGCTGTACCTGTTCTTCTACCTTTAGAAACAAACCCCACTCCCCACTCCCTTTTTTTTTTTGAGACGGAGTCTCATTCTATCGCCCAGGCTGGAGTGCAATGGCACAATCTCTGCTCACTGCAACCTCCACCTCTCAGCCTCCCGAGTAGCTGGGATTCTCCTGCCTCAGCCTCCTGAGTAGCTGGGATTACAGGTGCATGCCACCATGACCAGCTAATTTTTATGCCTTTAGTAGAGACAGGGTTTCACCATGTTGGTCAGGCTGGTCTCGAGCTCCTGACCTTGTGATCCACCCACCTTGGCCTCCCAAAGTGCCGGGATTACAGGCGTGAGCCACTGCACCCGGCCACAAAACCCTTTTTATTTTTATTTTTTTTTTAGCTTAAGCCAGTTTAAGTTGTGTCCTCTGTCACAATGTCAACAAAAAAATCTGCTAACTGATACACTATCTTACTTTTTCTCATTGCTTATATTTTCATAAAAACTGGCTTAGCCAATACACAGTTTTATTATGAACCTCAAATAAGACAATGCATATGAAGGAAATTTCAAGAACTATGAAAGCATGAAAGATTAGTGTCATTCCATCATAAACGTAACCTCCTCTTGCTATTTTTTCTCTTCAATCATGATATTTAAAATCTGATTCCTGTGAAGAAGTTGTGCAAACTGGCTTATGAAAGAAGACTTAGTCCATTAAAGGTTACTTGGCTGTATTCTTCTTTCCTTCCTTTTGGAATTGAGCTCAGTAAAACATAAGCCCAACTGAATGAGCCTCTCATTCTAAGTTCCTGCTAGTCCCTAACTATCCCACCTCCTATCACCAAGTTCTATCAAATACTTTTTAAATGTCTTTTTTTTTCTTTTTTTAGTAGAGACGGGGTTTCACCATGCTGGTAAGGCTGGTCTTGAACTCCTGACCTTGTGATCTACCTGCCTTGGACTCCCAAAGTCCTGAGATTACAGGCATGAGCCACTGTGCCCGGCCGTATTTTTAAATGTCTATTTAATCCATTCATTTACTGACACTAACTTAAACAAGGTTCTCATTATTTTTGGCTCAACTTGGATTGTACAATAGGCCACTGAGGGAGGAAATGCAGGAGGCATTTCAGCTTTAGTTGGAATATTGGTTATATAAATGCTGCATAACAAGTTACCTCCAAATTTAGTGGCCCAAAATAACAATAAACATTTATTGTTTCGCAGTTTCTGTTGGGTAGAGTTTGAAAGTGGCTTAGTTAGATGGTTCAAGGTCTCTTATAAGGTTATAGTCAGTATATTGGCTGAGGTTGCTGTCATCTGAAGACTTGATTGGGGCTGGAGATCTGCTTTCAGTTTAGCTAGTTCACGTGCCTGGCAAATTAGGGCTGGATGTTGGCAGAAGGCATCTTTTATGCAACAGAGTCCTCTGCATAGGGCTGTTGAGGGTCCTCATGACATAGCTGCAGGCTTTCCCTAGAGCAAATGCTGCAAGAAAGAACAAGAAAGAAGCCACAATGTCTTTATGACCAAGCCTCAGAAGACATGCTTTATCATTTCCACAGTGTTCTTTTGGTTACACCGATGGGCCCCATCTATTATGGGAAAGGGTATACAAGGGCATAAATACCAAGAGAGCAGGATTGTGAAGTGTCATCTTGGGGACTGACTACCACAGTTAGGAAGACTGAAAATGTCAGTTTGGGGTGTTTAGTTTCGGATATAAAGTAGTTCAGTAGTGTCAAGGTAGAGATAGACAGTAAAGAACTGGACTGATGGGTTGTAGTTCAGAAGAAAGATATGCATTGGTGAAATCATTCCCCAAAGAGTTAAAGAAATCAATAACTAACAGAAATTCTTGAGTTTGAAGGATGGCAGATAAGAAAAGAAACAACTTATTGAAATGCTAAAACTTCTTCCACTTACGAAATTTTAAAAACTGGCTGAAATTTGGTTGAAACCAATATGGCCAAATGTAGTCTGCACAGAACAAGCTTCGTGATGCTGCAGCCTGAATTTCCCTGAATGTTTCAAACTGACTCCCCGCAAATTCACACATGCAACCCATGAGGTAGCATAAAGACATTACTGCACATGCCCAAGGACTTTCCAAACCTCCCCTTTCCTTTCAACAATCACTCACAAATCCTTGAATCTACCCCCTAGTCCTTTTCTACTAAACACACTGCCTTAGAACCAGCACAGGAAGTCAGATTTGAGGCTGGACTCCTATCTCCTTATTGGTCGACCTCCAGAAAAACTTTTCTTTTCTCAAAATTCTGGTGCCATAATTTTGGCTTCTAGCATATTGTGCAGCGAGCCCCTTGTGCTTGATAACATTGGGATTCATCAGCACAAAGATGCAGCTGAAGTCATGGGAGTGACTAAGATCACCTGGGAAGTGTGAGAACATGAAGGACTGAATTATCAATACCTAAAGATAGACAGAGAAAGAAGAGACGCACAGAAGACTGAGAACTATATAGGGGTGGAGGGAAAGCCAAGACACAGCAATATCATGGAAGGAAGGAAAATCTCCAAGTTCCCATTAACTTGAGAATTCTATGATACCAGTTGACATCTATAATGATAGTGGGTTTTGCTAAGGGACTGACACAATTAAAATAGAATGGGGGAAAAAAACAAAGGTCCTTAGAAGTTGATATCTACTGGATTAGTTAAATTTCTCATTGTCTTTAAAATACAAATGGAGAATTAATTTATTTCATTTTTGGTGGAGGTGATAGATTTTTGGCTTTGGTTTTTTCTTTTGCAAGTTGAATGTTTTCTTTCTCTACACATTCTGTTCATACATTTCCTCCAATTATTTTCTGATCTCTAAAAGAATACTGATTATTATCCGAAATATCAGACTTTGTTATCAACCTATCATACTTTCATCCTGTCTGTTGAGGCAGTAATCATTCAATTATGTCCTCTGAGATTTTGAGGGTTCCAGAGTCTGTATACCACCATGGGGTCTATAGCACCCTGGAATAGCATAATTTATAAGAATTCTGCCAGGCTTAGAGTTTTAGGTTAGTTGATTGGTGCTTCAGTATGCTTTAGTTGCGAAAATAAAGCTTTAGGAAACACACATTTAATAGAAATATGAATGAGTCACAAATGTTAGATTTTTTGTTTTGTGGTTTTTTTTTTTCCTTTGAAAGCCTTCAGGTTGGGTCTGTGTGGCTTAGAGATTTGTTTTGTTTTGTTTAGGACTATTTTAGTCAGTCTATGAGCTATTTATCCTGCACCTGACCAAATATATTTGCTCTGACCCATTTCATAGACAGCTGTTTTCTATTTACTTTCCAGGGAGAAAAGTGCTTGATCAGCCAAGAAAAATACTGCAAATGTTAGCAAGAGAATCTTGTGTGACAGCTTAGCAAACCAATTGTATTTTGACCCTCTTCTCTATATGCTGAAGGGTTCAAGTTCCTTCAGGTGGGATTGAATCAGGAGGAAAATAAACTAAAGTTATGTTAATGTATAAATCAAAATTTTTCCATGTAAATGAGACCTAGAAATGAGATTGAAACTTGCGCTCCTGAATGTCTTATAATGGTGATTGACAGTACTAATATCACCAATTTTCTTCCCTCTCCTTCCTTCGTTACTGAAAACTCACAGGAAACACTTCATTCATTGCTGGAATATAGCCACCTCTGTCATGGAAAGCAACAAATATTATTTAACAGCTACACAATAAAGCATTTCACAATAGTGTATAAAGGTAGTCCAGTCCAAAGGAAGCTACTGTCCCATGTGAATTTATCTGACACTTAGCTGGAATGTTGTTGAGGTAGCTGTACAGCCATCACCTTGGGGAATGCTCCTGTTTATGGGTTGAATTCTGTTCATGTCTCCCCCCAAAAAATTTGTATGTCAAAGTCCTAAGCCCTTAGTGCCTTAGAATGTGACTATATTTGGGGATAGCGTTTTAAAAGAGGTAACTAAGTTAAAATGAGCTTATTAAGGTGGGCCCTAATCCAGTGTGACTGGTGTCCTAGTAAGAGATTAGGATACACATACAGAGAGAAGAGATCATGTGAAGAAACAGGGAGAAGTTGACCATCTACATGAAAGAACGAAGGCTCAGAAAAAACCAACCCTGACAACACCTGGAACTCAGACTAATACATTTCAGTTGTTTAAGCCACCGAGTCTCTGGTACTTTCTTATGGCAGCCCAAGCAGAGTAATGCAGCTGCAACGTTAGGTAGAAAGAGCTCTGCTGCCTGGATTTATGACATGATTGAGTCTCTAAGTTTCAGGAACCCACAGTACATCGGGCACTGTAACCCCCTCCACTTCTGCCCTGTCAGCCGATCAGCCCTCTACCCCTGTGTCTCCTCTAAATCCGTTCTTGGATTTAGTTATTTTTTAATCCAAGCGTAACATATTCTAGTATAAATTAGCCCCAACAGTAAGTAGCTAGAGCACTTTATTCCTTTCAGTGCATGCATGCACATGCAAACACACTTTCTGTGTTAATAACTAATAAATATTCTAATAAGTATTCTAATGGCCACAAGAGGCGAATTATTAGCAAGCCAAGGTACTCTTGTAAATGAGCTACATGGGAGAAATTCAGAGCCCATTTATGTTATGTCCCTTCAGCCATATATTAGACACGAAGATTTAAAATGAATCTGTCAGGTGTAGTTTAAAGCCTCCTCCTAGACATTTTTTTTTTTTTGCTTCTTGATTTAATTCAGAATATATATTTGGGAGTATGCCCACAAACATGAATTAAACAGAGGAGATGGAGACCATTAACATAGGAAGTAAAATAAGTGCTGGAAAATGATTTTTTAAAATCTGAATTACATTATCCCAGTTAATGCACAATGTTTATGGAATTTTTGCTCTTTAGGGCAACACTGTTTTCTCTGGACCTCCCAACTTCTCTGGAAGGGAGGTGACAGAAAGAGAGGGGAGAGGAGCTTCACTTTACAGATGGAAAGGCAAAGGCACAGAGAAAAACCCTGTCAGGCTCTGCATCACCATTTAATGCAGGAATGCTCAGTCTTGCCTGGGCACTCCTACCTCTAAAAAAATTATAAGCATGCACCCTCAAAATACATATTTATTCATTTCTTTGTTAGTGGTATACTTGTACTACTGTACTACTACAGCATGTACATTATAAAGCATACACCAAAAATAGCGACTTTGTAAGGATGAGTTTAAAATTCATTTTCCTCTCGTGGATTATCTTGTGTTATTCTGCTTTGGAAATCACTGAATTATTAAACAGGGCATGGGAATGGTGGCAGATCCTTGAGCTTCCTCAAAGATATCTATTTGATCATTCTGCCTCTTCAGTTTTAAAAAGTAAGTAAGCTTGTGTGTGCAAAGGAGCATGTGCCATGCACTGCTTATACTCAGGGCCACAATATCATCTCTTTAGAAACTCCCTGTGGACCACACATTAAGCAGAAACATATGGACTTTTTTCCTTTTCTGTTGACTAGGCAATCCCTATGCCCATGGTATCATTGGTCCAAATACTCAAGTTTACCTGGAATTATACTCTAAGATACGGTCATATGTTACACTTAAAGATCACAATAGAAGAAAATAAGAGAGTGATGAGAATTAGTTGATCACATTAAAGATTTTAGCCTCTTTTTCATTGTAAGTGAAGATAAAAATTCAGGATAAATTAAGGCGTCTTCCAGCAACAGATAGTTGGAAGCAAGCACTTACTTTAAGCCAAGCAATTTCTTTTGCTTTACTGCAACTTATTTTTTTTTGTATTGAGTTAAGTTAAAATCAATTTGTATTGTTTAAAGCAGTGTGACTTTACCTAGTATAATAAAAAAATTTCTAGTTATCTAATATCTCTTAAAGCAGCTTTTTCTGGGCAGTTAATGATTATGATATCTGGGTTGTGGGATACAGTGTGGTTTTTGTTTGCTTGCTTTGTTTTTATTTCCTGCTGTTACTCTTCTGTATTTAAAGTATCTTAGCCATATAAATATATATATAGAGAGAGTTGAGAGTACAAAAACTATAAAATAATTTTCCTTTTAAAAAAAGTCAGATATTTACATCTAAGTGAATGAATAAATAAATCTGAAAAGTTGGTTGCTTCCAATGTTGAAAGACTTTGTAGATCAGAGCAAAGCAGAAGATACAGTTCTCTGGGGGTTAACTGCATATGTTGTCCTCATAGAAATGAAAGTGTGGCCAGCTTTGATGTCCCTCCCACACAGCCGCCAAGTAGAGACAGGTTACACATCCCCAACTCTCCTGCACTGTTTCCTGATCAACAGTACCCTCAACTGCAAGATAACTGGCGATACTTTTAAGACACTGCCTCAGCCCTAAAACCGATATTTATATTTAGATGAATAAATTATAAAAGTCCCAAGTCACAGGAACTTGGGATTTTAAAGCTGGATGATATTTCAGAAATCATCTAGTGATTCAGTCCCTGAACTTCCAGCTGAAGACATCACAGCCCAGAGAAATGAAGTATCTTACTCAAGGTCACCAACATGCGACAGAGACTGGACTTGGCTTTGTCCTTCTTTTTTTAACTTTTAAGTTCAGGGGTACATATGCAGGATGTGCAGGTTTGTTAAATAGGTGGATGTGTGTCATGGGGATTTGTTGTACAGGTTATTTCATCACCCAGGTATTAAGCCTAGTATTCATTAGTTACTTTCTGATCATCTCCCTCATCTAATCCTCCACCCTCCAACAGGCCCCAGTGTTTTCTGTTCCCCTCTATGTGTCTATGTGTTCTCTTCATTTAGCTCCCACTTATGAGCAAGAACATATGGTATTTGGTCTTCTGTTCCTGCTTTAGTTTGCTAAGGATAATGGCCTCCGGCTCCATCTATGTTCCTGCAAAGGACATAATCTCATTTTTTATGGCTGCATAGTATTCCATGGTGTATAAATACCACATTTCCTTTAACCAGTCTATCACTGATGGGCATTTGGATTGATTCCATGTCTTTGCTATTGTGAATAGTGTTGCAGTGAACATATGCATGCATGTGTCTAAGTGGGCAAAGGACATGCACAGACACTTCTCAAAAGAAGACATATATGCAACCAACACGCATATGAAAAAAAGCTTATCACTGATCATTAGAGAAATGAAAATTAAAACCACAACGAGATATCATCTCACACCAATCAGCATGGCTATTACTAAAAAGTTAAAAAATAACAGATGCTGGCAAGGTTGTGGAGAAAAAGGAATGCTTATACATTGTTGGTGGGGGTGTAAATTAGTTCAAATATTGTAGAAGACAGTGTGGTGATTCCTCAGAGACCAAAAGACAGAAATACCATTCCACCCAGCAATCCCATTCCTGGGTGTACACCCAGAGGGATATAAGCCTTGCCGTTCCACCCAGCAAACCCATTCCTGGATGTACACCCAGAGGGATATACGCCTTGCCGTTCTTACTTGAAGCTCAACACCAGTCCCTGTGTTGACCCGGGCTTGGCACATTTCTGGTTCTCATTTCATTTGTGCTGTTTTTATGACTTCTTTATGGCTTTATTATTGTTTCAGTATTCTTAAGTGGTCTCACACTAGTTGGATAAGAGATGGAAGATTAAATATTTATATTGTAAAGGTCAGTAGAACTCTCCTAACTCCCAATCAAATGCTCTTTCCCAAGAGGGAAAGGAGGACTGTGGACTCATTGTCCCTTCACTGTCTCTGACAATATCTGCTGTGTCTGTGGAGCCACGAAGGCTCAAAGTAGCAGGTAGCATATCATGCACACTCATAGACTTCCTTCCTAAGTGGAAATTCTTAAAAAGTGATTTTAAAATACTTTTGCAGGTAATAGAGAAAATTTATGTTTCTATTCAATAACTTTTCTCATAATCATGAACATTCCATCTTTTCCAAAGGTGAAAAGAGAAATCCTTGTTAGAAATCATTACAATGTAGAGTTTTAAAAAGTAAAATAAGTGTCTATTTGGGAGAAGGGAAATTTGTATAAAGTAGTTTTGTATTGACTTAATGAACCAAGAGATAAAAGCTAAGAAAAGAAATATTTGTAAAGAATAGTTTGAGACAGCAACAGCAATAGATGTAGCAGTAGATGGCGCTTAGAAGGTGAGAGAGATTCTTGTCTGGGAAATACAGTTGATCTTCTATTACACTTAATTTTCCATAGAAATACACTATGATGTCAGAAAGACAATGATGTGGAAAATCGTAAGGTCTTTGACTGACTACAGAATCAACAACTAAAATCTTTTTTTTAATAAAGTATCTACATAACATTTGAGTGATAGAGAGAATTGGGAAAAATGCATTGAATTTTTCTGACTCTGAAAACATAGCTAATTAGCAATAACGCTGAAAGGAACAGTAAGCTGAGCTTACAGGTCCAGTAGGAAATTAAATTAACAATGACTTGTAAAACTCAGTTATAATTCAATACTTCATGCTAGATAATTGCTCATGATTCTTGTCAATAACCTTTTAACAGAATCAAATCGTAAGGAGAAAATCACCTATTACATTACTATTTCATTCATTTATATTTTTGTAATTTATCCATTTCCTCTCTTTGACAGATTCATAACTAAGATTGTGGATTTTCTATCTTCTATAGAACATTATCATCCTCATAGAGAATGGTGGCCATTCTTAGAACAATCTGCCTTTAACTTACTGCTCTTCAATCAAGACTGTCAATCATTGTTGGAACAAGACAGGGTGTGTTTGAAGCAGTGAACACACATCCATCAAATGCAAGTTAAAGAATATATACTCTCTGAGAGTTTATATTCTGTTCTTAGACATTATACAGAATCCTCCATAATCAAACATGGAAGCAGGGCTCTTAATTATTCACTCTCCTGGGGACGGGTTGAGAGGAGGTTATATACTATGTAAATCAGATGTGAAGAGGTGCCAAATTCCAAAGCAAAACTTTTTAGACATAAGATTGCATCAGGAAGTAGCCTAGTACCAGTTTTATTTTCTAGATTAATTCAGAGAGCTATCCATCATCTTGTTTGAGAAATAAAAGCCAAATATGTATATGTCTATTGATTTTATCTTGATAACAAGATCAATAATACAAATAATAATTAGGTAGCTGTGACATAAAAAATTAAAAGTTTTGTATCCTGTTTATGCTAATAATAATAGAACCTGAAGGTATAGCAATAAAGAATTAACTTATTTTAAAGCAATTATGTAGGAGGTAGCTAATAAAATTACATTGACGTTATATACACTTGTTCTTCCACAAGAACCACAGCAATCACATAAAATTAAATTTAAAAGAATGCTCTAAAATACTCACTACCCAAAGGTGATCAACAGATCTTCCTTAAGCATCTAACTGTGATAATTAGGAAGGTAATGTTTGATTTGCCCATAAAACTCATTATTCTTTTTCTATTCTTGGGATTCATTTATCTCACTTACCTGTGACCTGTTTAGTATGGATCTGGGTCACTTTTAAGTGAAAGAGTATGCATTTTAGGGTAATAAGAAGGCTACAAAAGAATACTGGATATAAATAAAATGCAGGCATTCCCTAAGTTACAAACATCCAACTTACAAATACACATACATGTGAACCCAGCCCTGGAGAATGAAAAGTATAACCAGTCTTGCCAATCCTGATACCTTCAGGACCAGGCAAGTAACATAAATGAGTAGAGTCACCATGTGAATGTGAGGCAACCAACCACTACAGGTCACTCAGTTACTGCCACATAGGAATAAGGAGCAGCACATATAACATTTCTGAAATGTTTAAATGTTTGGACACTTAAAACATTTTGTTTGGACACCAACTCAACATTTTAAAAAATACTTCAGAGATCATATAAAAGATGTGGCAAGCCATCATGGGCCTGCTTCAGTGTAAACCCCCTGAATTTTGTAGACCTTCTTTATTCAAAATTTGTAAATCTGATCTCCTTGCCTTCTTTATTTTTTTATTTTTATTTTTTGGGATAGAGTCTCACTCTCCTTGCCCAGGCTGGAGTGCAGTGGCACCATCTTGGCTCACTGCAACCTCCACCCCTGACCCCCACTCCCAGGTTCAAGCGATTCTCTTGCCTCAGCCTCTTGAGTAGCTGGGATTACAGGCACGCTCCACCATACCCAGCTAGCTTTTGTATTTTTAATAGAGACAGAGTTTCGCCATTTTAGTCAGACTGATCTCGAACTCCTGACCTTAGGTGATCCACCTGCTTTGGCCTCCCAAAGTACTGGGATTACAGATATTGAGCTACTGAGCCCAGCCTTCTAATCATGTTTCTAGAATGTAAAACAGCTCATCTATGATTGGTAAACAGAGAAAGATGTTGGTAGAACATACGTGACACATTGGTTTGCACAGTTTTTTGCCAGCACATTAGTGTTTTGTGTCTTGTAGTAGTGGCTGTTGGATGCAAAGTACATTAGCCCAGCTCAGTGCAGCAAACCACAGGGGAATACAGTATTGTCCTATTCATTCTGTTCTGTCTTACAAGTGATTATTTACAGTTTGCCCCCAATCTTTGTGCATTTTGGCCTTGTCTCAATAATCTGCAGACATAATCTGCTAACTTTTAAAATATCCCTTTAATCAAGCTACTTTCAGGTTTTACATGTATTATAGCATATATTTAGTAAGAAATTAATATGACTTTGATTTCCAAACTACTAGAATTTAATTAAAATATTGTTATTATTGATGCTGCATTTGCAGTGTTACTTCAGTGTTAATTAGTCTGTCTCAATCTTATTTTTCCCAAAAGTACTGTTATTTTTGGTATAGGGTTTTGCAGAACACGATCTTTTTTTTTGTTTTTTCCCCAGGAATATATATATCACACTATCACCAAAATGTTTTCTCTTATCGAGATATATATGTAGCATTTCAAATTAGATCTGTTCACTAATTGGTTAGTATCCTTAAGCCAGCCTTTCAATATATGTGATTCAATTTTAGCTAAGACCTTTCCGTATATTATTTCATTTAAATTTCTCAACAACTTTATGCAGTTAGCAGCTACATATTGATTAGAAGCTGGGTGCCAGGCAGCCTGCTAGACTCTGGAAATATGGTGGTGGACCAAACAGATCTCACCCTTACCCTCACAGAGCTAAGCTCCTTTATGAGGTAGATACATATAATAATCTTTACTATAAATTATCACTTGCCTTGGACTTCAGGGTTGCCTATGCCAATTCTAGTTCCTTGAGGCTGAGAAAGTGAGGAAGCCTCTTGTCACTGGGTTCCCTGTCACTGCTTTCAGGAGGCAGCAGATGGGTTCTCCCATATTACATACCCACCAACTCACTCCCACCCCATCACTGCCAAAGGAAGCCAGAAGCTCCCAGGGGCTCTTCATTGCTGACCTATTCTTGTCCCACTCTCAACTCTTAGTCACGTGAATCATACCCTCCGACTTCAGACCTTGTTGAGAGTTAGTCTTTCTGGGGCTTGAACCTCAGCTTTCCCTGTAACTTTCTAGCTGAAATTGTTTCTCTACTCAGGTTCTCAGCTTTCAATCTTGCCTGAGATATGTATCCTCTATTCCTCCTCAGCCCTGCAGAATGAATATCTAATGATTTGGCCAGCCTGGCTTCCCACAACGGGGGTTTGGATATTTGGCATCATTTTTGCCATGTCTGGGACTTTTGCATAATCATTCTTTAATCCTCCATAATCTCTCCTTGCCACTCTGTGGAAACCATTGTCCCATGGAAACTACTTGTCTATATGTCTAGCTAGCTCTTTCAATCATATTCAATTTATGATCTAAAAAACTACAACCTTAATTAAAAGTCTCAATGGCTTCCCATCACCTTTAAATTAAATCTGGACTCCTCTCAGAGGCCAGAGCCCTGTGTGACCTGATACTTGCCTCTTCTCAAATCTTCTTCCTTACCACCATCTCTGTTTGTTTACCTTCATGTTTAAGCCACACTAGCCTTCCAGGCTCTTGAGAATGGTAAGTTATTTTCTATCTTACAGCTTTTTCACACTTGGTTACTTCTGTCTGATGCTCTTCCACTCTGCCTGAATGATTCTTTCCCGTATTTTAAAGTCAGTATAAATGTCACCTCCTCAGGGAAGCCTTCTGTGATCATCCTTTTACTTCCTGTCCCTGTTTGCTATAATTTACCTCTACAGCATGTATTTCCTAAAGAGGGTTCATATTTCACCTCAATACACCCTGCGTTGGCTCAGGAAAAGTCCATAATACATAAAATTTGAATGAATAAGCTACTTAGAACATTATTAAGAATAATACAACACTAATATTAACTTAATAGAACTAATGCTGTAGTATAAGCAAATAGACATTTAAAGCCTTGATGAGGAGCTTAAGCACCATTTAAAATTTTGTTCCTGAGGGAACAGTTCCAAAACTAAAATGTCAACTTAAAATATTTTAGAAAATATCTGTGATTAATTGGTGGCTGCCTGTAACTACTTTTAGGTTCAATAACAATGCCATATTCTGATTGCTGTCAGGGGTGGAATGGGGCCAGGAACAGGTAAAAGAGAGAAAAATGGCCCCAGTTGCTAAGACCTTGCAATCTAATTTAAGAACAAAACCCAGAGATAAAATGCCTTATGTATGTTTAGATAAACAAGTTATATGCTGAAAAAAGAATAAACTGTGGGGGTCATATTTTTTGTTTTTTTTTTAGAATGAAAGAAAGAGGAAGAGATTTTAGAAAAAGAGAGAAAAGGAGAAAGAAAGAAACATCAAAAGAAAGAAAAAAAGAATGAAAGAGAAAGAAAGAAGAAGAGATTTTAGAAAAAGAGAGAAAAGGAGAAAGAAAGAGACAGCAAAAGAAAGAAAAAAAAGAATGAAAGACAGAAAGAGGGAGAGAAAGAGGGAGAGAGAATGGGATTCTTGTTTTATTGCCCAGGCTAGAATACAGTCTAAAAATGGGTATTCAAAACCTCTTTTATGCCAATAATTGTGTTTAACAATGGAGACAGGAAGGAATATGGGATGAAAATAACAAATAAGCAGCCAACCAATATTTTATTTAAACCTGTGAAATGCTATGCAATTGCTGGGGAGTGATTTACTTCCAGTTATATGGTCACTTTTAAAATAGGTATAATGTGATACTGAGAAAAATGTATG